>JBBMOI010000012.1:3982500-4032500 GCA_038088405.1 Porites divaricata
CTTAACTTGAACTTGAGTAAAACTAAACAGCCTTTGCCAATAATAGCAAATTCTCACTTGAACTTCAGATATCTTACAGCTTCCGCCAATTTGTAAACAGAGAAATGGAAATCGACCTTCGTCACACTTCATCTTGTAACTTTAAATTCATCATAAAACAGTTCGAAAGGAGGGCTCACTCGTGAAATGTTTTTTAACACTCGAAGAGAAATTTCGTGTCTCTGCGCGGCCACGTAAAATGCTCTATTTATTCCTCGAGTAAATTAAAGACCAGACTCGACGTGATCTCAAGATATCACGAAGTAGTCCGGTCTCATTTCGTGAAATAGCCGAAACAAGCCGAAAAGTCACGAACTTACACGCCCAATCTTGTCCCGAAACTAGTGCATCATTTCATAACAATTTTTCGTTTGCCAAACTACCTTGGGTCGCAGTAGCGCAATCGGCTAATCCCTCAACTTAGAGTCTCCTCTGACAAGACCAAAAAAATCGAAGTGATCTCGAGATATCTCGAACTAATTCGGCTCTCACTTCGTGAACTAGCCGAATAAAACCGAAAACCTACAGACCTTGCATGCACAATCTTGTCAAAAAACTGTAACTTTGATACATTCCTGAGCGTCGCGAATCCTTCGCGCTCCGCCGAAGTAATGTGAAACTACTGCGTTTGTGCCTTATCCCGCCCCCACCTGGAGCTCTCGATCTGCTCCGCTGGCTAAAAGGATATTTGTCGGGAATAGGGTTGCAACATGTAGCTGATCATGGTCTAGTGTAGGCAAAGTGTACCTCCATACGAAAATTCCTAGAGCTACCCCACCAGCCCTCTCTCCCTCTGCTTAGTTTTGTTTTGTTTTGCTTTGTGTTTTTTTTTAAACTACCGGATCAAAAACGGCGCACTGAACAACTTTGCGAGTCATATTTTTCTACAAGTTGTTATTATACTGATCCAGGTCTGTAACTGGGAGATCCGGTACCACTCATTGGTTTGACGCTGTGGACTTCCTGATATTTCATATATTTAATTTGACTCGGGGTTAAACTTGTTATGGCTAAAAGAGAAAAGATAAACCCATCACACGTAACTTAACACTTGTGTATCGTGGTACCTTTTTTTCAGTTATAGTTACTTATAAGAGGGCTTAATTTTTAACTATTTCCGTTGTAAAGAGCTAGATTAAGTTACGACAAGCCCCCTGGCAAAAATCCTCAAAATACATATCTCTCGCACGCTGTTAAATCCCTTCAAGTCAGGCTGTGTTTAGACTATTAGTTGGGCTAAAAGATTAAAATCTTTTTATAAAACTTGGAGCTGAGCAGCACCTCACCCCTTAGAACCTCAATAGAGTGGAGATACCGTAAATCTCCTATTGAGCCCCTCTCGCTTATAAGCCCCCTTTTTAGAGGAAAAATAACCAAGCCCTGACTCTCTTTTACACCCCCTACCCCTCAGTTAATAAATAAATGGTACATTGTATCAACTAATCATGATTGTAACACTTCATGTGGACTGATCCGGTATGGTTTATTCACCAGATCAGTACGTATTGTCTTCTGCTGTAGAATTTCAGACTCTTGTGCTTGAGTTTACAATTTTGCGTTTAGTTCCACACAGGGAATTGAATTGATAACATCTTCTGTCTCATTAAAATGCATTTCAGCGCCCGGGGGAATCGATAAATGAATGGATAAACTATTGTATGGTTCAATTAAAGAAACTTTAATGGATCAATATATGAATGAAATAGCTTTGTTTCGTGATGACCAGCTTAGTAAGGTATAAGCCTACAATTGAAGTAGCCTCATAGGGGTCCGGGCACAAGAGGGCACTCTGTGATCTCCAAAGTATTTTCTTTTTGCAAATCAGGTGTAGTATAGATCATCATCATACAGAAAAAAAAAAAACATTTCACTGTTTTCGCGAGAAAAACAATGTAATAGCCCACGAATTGAAAATATTTGGAAAAAGTATTTCGATTCAACGCTCGCATGATCATTTGTGTAGGTGATAACTAAACTGGACTCGGAGCAGTTATTGTTTATTCCGTTTCCAACGGCTGGCACTTCACTGAATTTCCTCATTAATCTATCTGTAATTAATACTTCAAGCATCGACCAGCTAATACCCACCTGTTCATCCAGTATGAATAGTACATTTGAGCCAAGACATTTAAGTTCTTGGCACTGTTAGTTAATATTTAGTTACAGTTTCTTTTGATCTCTGTAAAACCGGAAAAAATATCCATTGAACTAGTTTTCCGTGTGGCCTTTTTAAATGTAAACACTAATTAAGTGGACAGAAAGGACTACTGTCTTTTGCGTGATTTTATCCTGTTCATTTTTCTTTCATAGCACTAAAAGTCCTTAGTATTAAAGTAGTTTGATGCAATGCTGGCGTTTGCGACATTTTAGTTCGAAGGCTATCGTCTCAGAAACAGAGACAACATATTAGCATGCTAAGCTTTGAACATTCCAAACTGTTTTAATTTGTTTTTGTAGTATTGCAAAAGAACAAAGGAGTTTTAAACGGAAATTAAAATTACGGTATCCAGGCGAGGGTTCCATGACACCTGTTTCCACTGTTTTACGAACGTCGGACTGATTTTTCATAAATAAATATATCTTTAATAAAAAAAAAGATTCCAAGAAATGTGACTTTAGGGAATTAAAATCGAGAAAATTTCCCCGAGAAGAATGCCCCCGCCCCCTCCTAGAAATTTGCACCCTTGTTGACACTCGTTTAGGAAATCGATCAGTTTTCTTCCCAGATCCCCGCCTGGTACCAGCATCAGTCTTAATAACAGTAACAAAGAACTATTGGTAACTGATACAAAATTGAAACAGATAACAGTTCATCACACAGTTTTATATCAACTGTTCGTCAACTGAAATTCATCAGTGAAAGCCGGCCTCATAAGCAGTCACGGTTGAGTTAGGGACGTTGTTCCAACGTCTACCTACAACACTCTTCTCTTTCCTCTCCTAAGGAGAGAGGGAGGAGGGGAAGGGGGTACTCGACAAAGTTATACATACGGGGAGGCTCCGTTCCGATAGAGCGATTTTCGTATGACCTTGAAAAAAGGTTTCGGTAAGTGTTCGTTCTTTGTTTCATCAGCCAATGGATGAATAGATCAAAACATGGCCTCTTTGTTTTCCCGCCAAAGAAACCCTAATATGGAGAAGGCATTGTTCGATTGGCCAATCGTGTTGTAGTATGACGTCAAAGCGAAGTATCGGTTGATTTCTAGAAAGTTCTCGGGCATGAAGTTTTTTCACCTGAGCGTTCGCTTAACCAATGAAAAGCCAGTCACGTTTGTCTGTCCGTTCGATAAACCAATCAGATCGCTCTATTTCCGTTCGTTTGTCGTTTCTGTTTTGTTCGCGCGCTTTCATTTCAAGGTCATACGAAAATCGCTCTACCGCTTTCGTATACGTTACATTGACAAATTGTACCCCTTTCACATACCCAGCTAGCTTAGACCTTCGCATCCCTTTTAACTGCTGACTGAATATGAATAAATCACAAAAGCAGAACTTGTTCTCGACCTTTTTACAGCAATAAGATGCATCTGTTGGCCCTTATGGGCCTTTTTGCAGACCAAAATGTCAGATTTCCCCACCCTTTTATATACTTGAACTAGTGAACTCACTACCCTACCTGAAGCCTGAAAAAGGCAGTTCCCCATATAGGCCATAATGAGACCTTTTTAATAGCCTTATGACGGTATCCAAATCTTGCTGCTTTAATGTAATAACAAAACAACAAAGGACAAAAAGATCTGAGTATTCCCGATATTTCGAACGGCCAAGCCGTTCTTCTCCGAGGGATTTATTAAAGAAACGGAAAGTCGTTACAGATATATAAATACAGTTAAAAAGCGCCCCCGGGTTTTACAGCTGGAACCCAAATACGGATTGTCTCTTCATAGTAGAAGCGCCCTTCCTCAACTCAAACGCGCTACTTTGTGAATTTCTACGTATACCCACAGTCCGTCCAATAATCTATGCCCACCCCGCAGATAAAGTCCGTTCAGTGCATCAGTTGCCGGGTGATTGATTCTGCCATAGGACACCATATTAAGCGAGATGATTTGGCAATATTCTGTCATGGTCGGTTCACGTATACTGTCAGGCTATATTGCAGCTTAAAAAAAGACGTTATTCAAAAACTCTTTATCGCATGGAAGAACTAATTCTCTACACAAATCATTATTCATTAGCAGCTATGCTATTTCTAATGGTTTGTATTTTAGTATAACATATTATAACATATGCCAACAGTGCTTCTTGATAACTACTGGAATCAGTGAAATTAGATTGAAGATAAGTTGAATTGTTGCCCTTGGCTTTAGTCATTAAGGGATCAAAACTCCACTCAGACTACTCCACTCTTGGTACTTTAGTGAAGAACACTTGGTAAAATATGTGGATGAAGCTCAAAAATGCATGCAACCCATTCACCAATGATATGTTCAGTTTTGTTTTTGTCTACTAAAGATATGTAGTTTTTTAAAATGTTTACGTTACCCAGAAGAAAATTCAAGGACCTTACCCTTAACTCACCAACCAAATTTAGTCATTATTGTTTTAGATCTTCATAACGTGAGCAATCTATGGTCTAAGTAAAGAAAGCCCTTGGATAATCCTATGTTTACCTTCCCATGTCGCTCTATTGTACTTTCGCTCAATGGGACTTATTTTTGGGAATGTAATTACGTCAATTTATTATTTTAAGCTATGAGTTTCTTTTCGCCTGTTTCCGAGAAGGAGCCACTGTGTAATTAATTAATCCTCAGTTTTTGTTTCGATGAATGGAGTGAGGGTAGGCAAATGTAATCTGTTTTATGTCAGCTTAAAATAATTGTGTCGCGGTGCATGTTTTCGTTTTTTAACCCCTCGCCATCAATTTCTTTTTTTGTTTTCTCCTTTAAGCATAGAGCCAAAAAGGCATCGGCTCTACTAATCTAAGTTCACTGCCATAACCAAAGAAAGTTATCAACAAAACTCACTTTAGTTCGCTTTCATCGCACAAAACAATTATTAGTATCTGCAGGATCTGCTGTTGGTTCACTACTAAGTGGTTGTATTTTTATTTACCTCATTCTATAAAAAATATGATACTCAATAATACATCAGTTGTACAATATTAATTAATACAAGGTGTTTAGACTGAAAAACTGACTACATGTACATAAGGTTAGCAAACAAGTTAAGAAAGGAGAAGGGCACAGTTTAGTAAACCTAATTATAGCCCAACAAAAGCTAAATCATTTAAACTCAAACAGGCAGCCATGTGGATAACACAGAACTACGTAGCTTCAAGAGACGCGGCCATCATCATCGCTGACCGCTCAACGCTGATGACCGGTTTTCCCGGTCATCCCAGTTGTCCCGGTTGTTCCGTTCATTCCAATTGTCCCCGATGTCCCGGGTGTCTCGGTTGTCCCAGTACGTTGTCCCGGTTGTCCGGGCGGTTGTCCCGGTCGTGCCTGTTATCCCGGTTGTCCGGGCTGTCCCGCTTTTCCCGGTCGTCCCCTTCGCCCCGGTTGTCGCGGTTACCCCGGTCGTCCTAGTTGTGTAAGTTTATAGATCATGCATGACGTGTTCTTTCAAAATAAGTAAATCTGTTTTGGCCAGTGTTCCCTCTTAGTTAGCGTAAACCTGCCTGAATTCCTGAACAGCAAACACATTATTGAGCAGTACATGTACGTGTACATGCACAGCATATTCTCTAAACGTGACTTTGTAATAGTGTATACATATAACTATTTATTCACTGAAGCACATAGCTCACTCAGATGGTTTAGTTTTAAATTAGGTCTTCTTTTCATCACGCTATAGTACATGATAGTATAAGGTGCATTGGAAATAAACCATGTCTCGAGACGAATACCTTGTGAGGTAAAGTGAAAATTGACATTAAGCCTTTGTCTGTCTTGGGTCATTTCGTAATCTTCCGAGGTACAAATTTGGCAATTTCCGTCGGAAAATATTTGGGGAACTAGCAACGCAACAGGAATGTAGATTGCCCCTACGTTAAACTCATTCGCTCCAAATTCCTTTTACTAAGTTTCGACTAAAAACGGTACCAAGAAAATGCAGGTGCTTAAGCTTGCCTGTCACTGTTAGATTCGCGGTGGACAAACATAAGGACAAAAAGCATTCGTTGCGTGGCTTTCAGTGACTCTCTAATCCGGACTCCACCTATAGAACTGAAAGCTTATCTTAACCCGTTCCCAAAACATTTTTTAATTAACCTTTTAACTACTATAAGAGGTCAAAGTCAACCTTTCCAAATATTTTATCTAATATACTGAAAACAAATAGTGACGTGCAAAATCGTTTAATTGTCGCAACGTCCTATTTCGTTCAGGGAATCAGAAGTTAGAACATGCGGGGCACATTTATTTATTTTGTACAGGTCTTCAGCACTAAATCAGGCAGGGGAAAGGTTTAAAAATTCTAGTTTTAGATAAGAGCAGTTTCTGTTATTCAATACTACTAAATACAACTTCGGCATTAAATCCCAGCTTTTTCCTAATTGAGTCAAGGTACGGGTCGAGAGCCGTGTTTCCAACTTAATCGGGCCCTTGACATCCGACTCAATGCGATGAAAGCTTTTGAGCAGAACTGTACAGTAAATGCTTTTTCAGTTTTCCTTTGAGGTGGGAACATGGGTGGAAATTTGCGAGCATTTGTTTCATTTTATTCTTAACGCTTTCAGGCGAAGCAAGTAACAAACGAACGACAAGTGAGTCGATTAGTGAACGCCTCAGGTAACGCAGCACGAGGCTGTTCTAATTGACACCGTCCTGCGATAACTCAGTAGGAATTGTTTACAAAGCACCTAATTTACTCAACGCACTGCATTATAGAAAACCCAGGTGGCAAATGGATCTAAAATGTGCAAAAAGAAAAAAATAATAAAAATATCTTTCTCCTTTGGTAAAATTTAGAGTAATGAGAAAACTGAGACCATCAGTGACATTCTCTCACGCTTTCCTCCGATCACGTCTCGTATCATCACGATTCAAATTTTTGATTTCTGCGAAGTTTTTTCTTCAGTTTGACTTACTGCTGTACTGGGCAGATCCAGTTTTTAGATCTAAAAATGAAAAGCCAGTTCAAAATCAAGGTGCAACCAGAATTAAGGACTGATCAAGTTTTCTTTGATAGTGGGATGCTCTCTCTGACCGTTCCGCGAAATAAATTTGGCTTTTTTTTTTTCTCTTTGCCCTTTGGCAAACTTTTGGAACCTATTTACACGTCTATAAAATAACAAAGTCCACTTGTGATACAAGAGGGGTCATCTATAGCTCTTCACCACTTGCACATGTTTTCCCTTCATTTCCCCAAAGGCCAATGAAAGTTGACCTGAATTTTAATTGTTCTTGTAAAGCAATACACCTCAGGCTATTTGTAGTATAATTGTTTCGGGTTTGAATTGCTGAGTTAAATGCATTCAAGCAGAAGATAGCTTATTAGGCCACGTTTTGTCATGTCACGAAGCTACCATCCGTCCATATCCATGCACATCCATGGAGGTGAGCGAGCACTGCAATTAAGCTTACAACTGTCAGGTCGAATGATTGCTGTCACGCCTAATGACATGCCTATTGTTTCCAATGACTGCCCGCCCCTTCAGATTAACTGTGCGCCTATTATGAGTCGCGATAAACCAATCATAGGCTTGACCACTAACCTGAACAGAGACCGTAAAGCTCGGTGAGCTGAAGCTGACAAGGTTTAAAGATTGTCTGTTAGTGAGCTATGAAGGCCAGATGACCGTGGACATCTCTGCCAAAGTGAAAAAAACCCGAGCTGCAGCAGAGTTGAAATCCTTTGGTAGGATGAACGCATGGCGTCGTACTATAACCTCGTGTGGGTTTTGCTACTCGTTGTAAGTTGACCACTGACATGCACAGCCATCACGTTAGTCTATAAGCAGTTTATCACTCACAAATCATAACACATCTTGCTTCTCACTGCAGCTAACTGAGTCACCTCTCCGAAGTCACAATGCTTCTACGGACATCTCTCCATCGACAAGACCCTCCTGTGCGAAATACGAGGTAACAGACTTTCGAGATCTTTTTTTGTGGCGTTTGTTGATGTGTGCACTTAAATTCTTATCGATTACTGTTCTATTGTGTTTTCAAAAATAATTACGCTGTGCATATTCCATTTGTATTCGTGTTTATAGCTACAAGAGAATCTTAATTCCTTCTTGTGGTTGGTGAAGAGAGATCCGCCAGCTTATTTCTTCGGAACGATACATGTGCCGTATACACGAGTATGGGACTATATACCGTCAAACAGCAAGGATGCCTTCAGGACGAGCCAGTACGTCTATTTTGAACTTGATTTAACCAGCAAGGCTACAGTGAATGCACTATGGAGATGTCAAATGCTACCCAAGGGAGGACTTCTTAAGGACGTGTTGCCGCGAAGTATTTATCGACGCCTCTACAGGCACTTACGATATATAAAAAAAATGATTCCGGTGTGGCTTAGAGACAAAGACGATGATTATCTGCAAGGAATGGCGCCGTACGCTGACAAGATATTTCAGCTTTTGACTAAAGATTGGCAACAGAAGCGACCAATATGGGTTATGCTGATGGTCAATTCTCTGACCAAAAGCGACATTAAAAACAGGGGCATTCCAGTGCTTGATCAGTACCTGGCGTCCGAGGCCTCCCGGAACGAAAAATTCACCGGAGCTGTGGAAGAGGTGGAAGAACAATGTCGGCCGCTTAATTCTCTCAACGACACCCAGGTTTGTAGAAAAAATTACATAATCCCTCAAAGCTGATCATGGGCAAATGTTTCTCAGACAGAATACAGCTTACCGCTGACAAAAGTGGATTAAATGAATTGAAACTAACAACATTAAATATTTAGAGTTAAATTGCACGCGACATTTAATAAGTGAACATTTTATTGCCCTTTAGAACGCGCGTTCAAGGGCCTCATCCCGCGAGAATTTATGCGCGGCATCGAAGCGTGATACACGTTTTTAGACCGTTTCCTTGATATTTTTCTTGCGTGAGCCGACTGGGGAGAATAATTCTATTACAAGGCGTGATAATCTGTCAGTCTTCCACCTCTGTGTGGTATCTCCTGTTTTTGGGGAAACCTGTAAAAACCGTATGGCACTGCATTAGCTTAGCAGCGAGATTTTGTTTTTTTAATGTGTGGACGCGTACAAAATGGTCATTGTGTTTACTTTAGAGGTGTTGTGTATACGGCCGTCACAAACAGTTTTCACATATGCTATAAAATCATGTTTTGTAAATAGGACTTTTCACGGTAATTTCAATGTGAATTTCTGAAACGGTTTGTCAGGGTTTGGTGGCAAAGAGTAATGTGTTTGCTGCCAACGTGACACAAAACATCTCAAGGCTTTAGTTTCTCTACCTGGTACCTGATACTTAAGAGCTAAATTTAAATTCGCGTCCCTTCCCCTCGCACCGCAGAACGTGCTCTTTTAGTCAGTTTGTGGGTAAGAGTATACGTGCGTGCTCAAATTACCTAGTCGCTTTCATGTGCTTTCTATGTTTAGGTTATTGTTTCGTAAAGCTATTAAGCTATAACCCTGTAATGAAAACCATTGGCGAGATAAAACCGTGAGTAAACCTTGTTCGACTTGTGTCAGTCAATTAAGTAAAGCGGATTCCACGCGTGTCCGCCATTTTTCTTCATCACCACTGGAAAATTCTTAAAGGCGGCTTTTCCTTTCGGTGTCCTGTGTTGGTCTCCGACTACAGTATCAGTTTCAATGTTGTTTGATGCAGCTTTTGTCGACTCTGATACGAAAACATCTCGCATCTTGGGTGTCATTAAAATTTCATTACAATCACGCCTTCTCTGTCCTTCCAGCACCTGGGAATATTAGCTTAAATACTCTGTTATTGGGGGGAGCATACACTGAAAATAGACCTTTTCGACGATTTTAGCCCTAATACGATGAAATCCGCGTATCTTTTCAATGAGCGGCAGCGTGGTTCTTATGTCAACAAACTATTTTGTAGACAATAGTGTTAATTAAATCAAGAACATGTCCTCCGCCGCGACAGATCGAGAAAAGGCGTTTTGATTCACGTCGTAAGGAACGACGGTAATCGGTTTTACCTCACCGCAGAGTGATTTAACTGATGTTCTTGCTGATCATAACGTCACTTTCTTGAAATACGCAATTGTGTTGGCGATATAAGAGAGTTGAATAGTTGTATTAAAAAAGGGTCAAGAGATCACCAGACGGACGAACATTTTCCACTTGTGCTGATCACTGTCCAATTAGTTTTCTCTGTCGCTGGCAACGTGTAAAGCGTGGCATCGTTTCTCAGGGGCAGATTTTAGAGCCCAAACTATAAACTTACACAATGCGTCTTCCTATTGTGTTCGCTAACTCTTTTATTTATTCCATTAGCTTTATGTTCGTTGACTTAAGCGATAAAAGGCGGTTCTTTTTGATGTTTAAAATTAAAAGGTCTCTTGATCGGGAATCGTTCCGTCACTTGCACACAAATCTGGGCGAGACTTTTTTATAATACTATTTTGATAAACCCGCGGTTGAAGCTTAACTTAAATTAGTTTTATCTGTTGTTTTTGTTAAACAAGAAAATTGTTATTATGTTGTGTTGAACAACAATAGGGTTTTTCAATAAGGTTTGATTTTTAGCGCAAAATACAAATTGCGTGAAAGGCTTTTATCTCGAATGCGCTCTCTTGCTCCCCGGTCTTGTAACATTGTTTAAGTAAGAAATATAAAAACCTCTCTCCCTAGGACATTATTGTTCAACCACCACCTGCTTAAAATGTGGTTTTTCGTTTGCTTTGAAATTTTGAAAGAACGTTGTCGTGTGGTAAAACAGTGTCAGAGAGAGAGAAGAAAACAAGAAACAAAAAAAGGCGAAGAACACGATTTGGCTTTGTATTGAAGACATTTTTATCTGGGAAGCCCACGTATGACATGAGACATGTTTATATGTTCCAAACTAACAAACATCATTTTGTTATGATTTCGTAAAGACCTGTTAATGCGTTCATGGAATGGTAAGGTAACCTCAGAGCGTGCAAATGCTGAAATGTCGCATTAGAGATCGTTTTCACTGTCACGCAATAAACACTGCACCAAAAAAAATATTGGAAACTGTCCAGTGGAAGAAGCCAAGAAAATGAAAAGTTATAAAAGACTAATATATAAACAATTTTTCCAAATCTCAGGTCTTTCTGGCCAGCAGTTTCTGAGTTATCTGCCGAAACTTTTCACGCACCTTTGTAGAGCTTTAAATGGAGACGCCATTTTGGTGGACAGAAACTGTCCACCAATATGGCCGCCGGAAATCAACAAAAACATCTGCAGTTCACTTTTTCCATAAAAGCTCTTTCTCTTCACTCGAGAGTTAGTCTACGTGCGCATAAACACATCTTCTAATACTTGAAATGATAAAACTGCTGAAAATCAAGAGGAGATACTTTATTTCAACGAGACAGCATTCCTATTTTGGTGTCACGCACTGTGAAAACTCGGAAGTTCAAATAGCTGTATTTTCGAAATGAAACGTGCTACGGGACTGGAAACTTGTACAAAAATTTATTTTTTGTTTATCTTCAACCTAGTGTAAATAAGAAATCGTAAAACCCGGTTATTTTTACTTTACAGTTTGATGACGTCACCGTGAAAACCATCTATAGTAATTGAATTGACCATATTTGCAAACTTGTAAACAAGAACCTAACATGCTCTCATTTGTAAGTTGAACCCCAGGGCATATAAACCGATAATTTAGTATATCGAGAAAGATAAAATGCGTAATTGATTCAATACATACATCTGCATTTTGAAGATAATCTTGAATTTTGAGAAATCAAACGGGCGCGAAAGTGTTTCCTCTTTCTAGACTTTGCTACACTGCAAAACTATCACGTGCTATGATAACCAAACAGCCCCAATTATACAGTTGTCTTATTTCATTATCGGCAATGAACTTACGTCATCGAGGTGACTGCATGTCCTTTATTTATGGACCTCGGTAAATTGGGTTTTAAATGTCAGTATTACATTTATCCCAAAAAAAGAAGTAGTTGCCTTTTTTTTGTATTTTCTGGTCTGTCTCCCCATATATATATATATATATCTATACAAGAAATCAATGGAGATAATAGTCCTGAAAAGATATAAAACTTTAGCAATATCAGTAATTTAACTTTATTTGCGGTATACCGATTTAATCTTTTTGTTAGCCAAGAACCATTTCTGTGATAGCCGAAGCATGATTTGACAAATATTCCTTTGCATCTTTTCTTTTCTTCAATGACAATGAATTCTAGGAAAAAAAACACACTTCAGTGCAATTTTCAACCGACAACAGTTTTTGATTTTATATGTTAACAGCAAGGAATTTTGAAAATGCTGAACAAGACAATTTGATGATTTCTCTGTGAGAAAAGACATAAAAAGTGGAGGTATTTAGAACCAACTACATTATCGTACCGCTATTTTCGGTGTTAGAATTCGAGGACGTGCATGGCTCAATTTTTTTACCTCCAGTCATGACTCATGTTCAATAAATTTAACACTATGTTTCAATTTACACGATGTGTCCCAATAGAGCTCAAGGTCCAAATTAAAAAAAATTCTGGTGCCTTCCTCAGCAGGTTGTTTCAAGGAAGTCCGAAAATGTTTTTAACCGAATTTTGTCTTTAAACTGTAAGCCGTCCAACCCTAATTCACTACGTTTCACAGCCATCAAAACAAAATTACCTTGCAGAAATTTAGTTTGAACGGGAAATTATATAAGTAGCGTTTTTTGTTATTTTCAGCAAGTTTGTGGCGTCAGACACTCTTGATCCGCTTCATTACAGCGCGTTATAACGGTTTTTTAAGCCGCAAAGTCAATACGGGAGATCATTAAGAAAATTGCTAAAATAGAACGTCATAACTCAAAATGATCTCCTCTGTCTCGTTGACTAATTATTTCCTTTAACGGAATAACATCATCTGATTTATTGCCCATATAGGCACCGCACTTTCTAACCATCCGGCCGGCCCGCCTAAAAATAAATCTTCTAAAAATGTTTAAAATCCCTCGACTACTTAAAGTGAAAAGAAGTGCTCATTTTACTCTGTTTTTTGTAGAGTAAATTACCAAGGGAGGTGAAATGGAGTGCTAACTTTCGAGTCTGTCTTTTTGTTTCTCGACTTTTGGTCAAAAGTTGCAAAAATTTTGATCGTGAGTAAGCGTTAATGGCCTGGAAAGATTATCTGGGTCTTTTTTCTGGCTACATATACAGCTCCTGCAACCACCCCTAAGCCGCAAATCTTCTAAAGTGCTGAAAGTTTTCGGAACTTTATTCCGGCAATGTAACTTTACCCTCTCGGATTTGTTAGAAAATCATGCAAATGTCATGCGTTAACTTTTGACACTGTGGACGAATCCTTTAGGTGCAACCATTCGGCTCAGAAGATGAAGGAGGCCTCTTCAGTACTTTCACATGGCGTTTTTTGTTGTTCAGCATTTTACGAAAATGGACTTTTTACTGCATTTTTATTTGGACACTCATTAACCGAGACTGAGTACATAAGTTGAGTGTTAACGCCAGTCACAATGTATTTTTGGGCCACGTCCAGGTGGTAATCGTGTAGATTCGAGAAAATACGCCAAATGAGCCTATTAATTGATTGGTTTTTTATGATAGCGTGTAGTGAGTCGGCAAAAAAAGTTGATGGAGTACTTTGAGAGAAATTCTTGTCATACTTTTATTAAAATTACCTTTTCTCTCATAAATAACGGCCCCTGTCGACAACACAGGGGTGTAGTTTTCAAGACAATTTTTGGACGAAAAGAGAACGTTTCTTGTACCCCAGGTACCATGATATGACATGAAAAAACAAGCGAAACTTAGTCATCTATCTTGCAATCGTAGCCTTCTTCCCGAAGTCAAAGACGTGTACACATAACAGAAATACTTCTTAACAAAATGAAACACTTTCTGTTGTTGCAAATAACTCTCTGGGCTGCCGCGTTAGTCTGATTTTTTCAAGAGCAAGGGCGTGGTTTTCGAGGGCCTCAAAAACCAAGCCTTTAGTCTTCTCGAGAGTAATACATCATTAGCTAGAACTTGTTTACAACTCTACAAGAGCATGCGGTAGAGTCGTACATGCAAGAATGTGAACCGCAAGACAAATAAAAGAAGTGTACTCCGCCCTCAAGATGAATTACGGTAATGGTTGTACAAGTTCCGTGAGTTCAGAGGTTAAAGTTAACCCGTCACGTGCGAAATTACTTCGTAAACAATATGTTAACGACTTTTCTTTTTTAGATACGCAACAGGTCATTTTTCAACTTTTAAGAAAGACTTTTTCTTTGTTGAGATATCTCGAAAGGATTATGTCCTTTCTCCTTGTTACGAACTACACGTGCCAATAAGCAACTTTTTGACAATCTGAATAATCGGCGCATTTGCAAACGAACGCACGCGGCATAAAATAGCTTAGTTTATAAGCTTGTAATGTTATAATAGCTACCGTAAAATTCCTAAAATAAGCCCCGGGGCTTATATTTTTCAAAGGCCCTTTTTGAGGGCTTAGTTTTGGAGGGGCCTATATTCGGAGGGGCTTATCTACGGAGGGAAATTTGCGTTTTAAAACCGATTGGGCTAGCCTTACAGTTGGAAGGAAATTTACTGTTTTCGCTTTGTTTTACTTTGTATTTGAGGGCAATTTCCAAGTACAAGCCCCCCAGGGGGCTTATATTTGGAGGGTCGATTTAACGGAGGGTTTTTTGCGTTACGAGTTTATCCTGCGAGCAAGCTCTCCTATTTTGGGCGAGCGAAATAAGACTCGTTAGAGCAAGACTCGCTTCGCTCGCCCAAATAGGAGAGCTTGCTCGCAGGCTATTACGAGTTTGGGGGGCTTATATTTGGAGGGGCTTATTTTGGGAATTTAACGGTATCCGGTATATTGTGAACATAGCGTAACATAAAGTTTTCTCTTTTGCCTCTTTTCATTGTAGGTTATTTTTGCTTTGAACCAAACACTAAACTTCCAAGAAAAGTTACGGGTTGGCAAAGCGACATTAGCATACACGACAGATGACTTAATAGATCACTACAACTGCGGTGATTTGAACACGGTGTTGTTTTCCACGCAAACAACGCGGCTGGCAAACATGAATTCTAACTCAACACTTAAAGAACTAGACATGCAGGCTACCAGAGATATTGATAAATACTTCAAGACTGAACTTATCTTCAAAAGAAATGAACTCATGGCAAAGAGAGTTATTGATCTGTTAAACAAACACCCGGAGCGGAATTTCTTTTTCGCGTTTGGCGCAGGTAAGCGCTTCATCAACATTCTTCCCTAAAAGCAAAAACTCCCATTGGCTGCATCAGCGTCATGCGACATCTAACAATGTAACCGTTTCCCGCCAAAACTCTTCCGAAAGTTCCTCTTCAGAGTAAAATAACTGATACTTCGAGAGAACTTTATGCTAAAATTTAGCCAAGAATTTGACACTTGGAGAAGCACACCAACTTGGCTGGTCTTTTCTTGGGTTGGACTTTCGTTTAAGTGTGGGCTGCAAATAGTTTTCATCCACGAGGGCACCACACTCTTTATTAACCTTTTTAACTCCTTAATGGTAGCCTATGTGAAAAATTCGCAAAAGTTGAAAATTGCTTTTTGTAAACTCCAGAGAAATAAAGGTTTCATTTGTTTGGCAACACAATAAGATTGTTGGTACTTTTGCAGGGCATTTTCTTGGAAATCACAGTATTATTGATATCATGAAACGCGAAGGATTTACAGTAGATCACTTAGGACCCAATCAGAAATTGCCAAGGTAAGAATTGTACTGCAGTATCGATACTTCTTGCAATACCGTGTGACTGCGTTTTGTGATCGGCTAAAATATCTCCCGCCACTCCCTTATCCAATCAGACGTAAACCCAACACCAAAGTTCGCCGACGTTTCCCGCGCAATGTTCACGCCCTTGACACATGCAGGCTACAAGGAGAGGCTGTAATTCGTTCATATTGCGTCTAGCATTTCGGGCGACTTTCACTTAAAAACGGCATTATTCAAAAATGCTACAGCTTGGTGAGGGTGGGAGAATGAATGGGAAAAATCTTCTCTGAATTTGTAACATGTTTGTAGATCGCAGGAAAACGCGGATTTTGATAAGAGGATCGAATAATGGCGGTTGAGATTTGTATTAAGTACTGACTGATCTTTCTTTCTGTAAATGTTTTAGTTATACAACATCGATACCTCGTCCATCCCAACCAACGAGAAAACCAAGAAAGTGTCGCAAAAGACACAGAAAAAGATACTGCAGAAGAAAAAGGAAAAGAACGAATTTTCGTCGCGTAAAGTTTGTGCTTAAAGTTACGAACAATCCGACACAAAAAAGGCGAGTAGTTACTGTTGCACTTAGTTATCTTTCTTTATGTAACGAAGGCAAACTGTTGAATTGTCATTATGACAGTTTGCGATGTGGAGGAGTATACGCGACTGCTTTGAACGAATGGAAGTAATAGGAAATAAACTACACTTGACAGAGTACTTGTGTAAGGTATAGCAGCCTATTAGTTTATGTCTATAGATATCGTAGACGAAAGCTTCTCATCGTGTTTGATATACTGCATCACACACGAGAAAAATGTGTTTCTAGGATTTACAAACATTGAATAGCTTGAAATTCAGCCATCTTCTCGAGTCGGGAGTTCGCGTTTCGAAATTAGGCTAAATCAAAGTTTCTTTATCTGACTTTCAAGCTTTTGGAAATCTAATGAAACATTCTTTCGCACGCGTGACAAACCTTTCGCAAACCATGTATCGTTTATGAAGACACTTAAACGAAAGTCGATCTTAGTTTAATTTGTTACTGTCAGGCGATCAGCCTTACAGTTGACTTTCACGGTAAGAGATTTCCTCCAGTTACCGTTCACGAGTGAAGCGAGCGAGGAGGGCCAGACACGCGCGACTGCAGAAAGCGCCCTTCCCCGTCGCGCGTGTCTGACGCCTCACGCCCGCCTCGTGCTTCGTTCGCCCGAAAAACGAGGAAAAATAGGGCCTGTTCTGCTGGCTATGACGCTGGAAGATCTGCAGCGTATGAGAACCAAAGTTAATATCCTCTTTTACTCATTTTTATCAGGGTTGACTCAAGTAAAAAGTGGCTAACCGTCAAGGAAGATCCAGTTAGCAGTGATACGTCACTTCCTATTCTACTGTCATCATCGGCCGTGAATATTAGAAGCAGACAAGTTTTAAACACAGCAACGCTACTGTGTCTCCTTCTGTGGTGTTTAATAAGAGACCTTTTATAAGAGGAATTAAATGCATCCGTTCTGGAGAAACGCAATTACATGTAAAGGGGCATACGTCTGGCCTGACAAAGTTCCTCCCAGGCCAACAAGAGAGAAATTGTTCTGAGTGAATCTCGCCATCAGAGACAAAGAAGTGCGTCCGAAAAGTTGTGTATAGCACACAGATGTGGATAACACGTGGAAATGCGATAAGCAGAGAACAATAAAAAGACATGAAAAAACTCCTAACCTTTTTCTGGTCGATAGACAGTTTTCGCCAACATGAAGAATGCGTTCAACAGTAGAGAACTACATCGTATAGCTGGTAGACCATTCCAACTTGCGTTTGACCTACCAGGAGAATAGGGAACTTAAGCACCAGACGTTCTTGATTCACGAACGGCAGGGCTGGCCTCGCAGAACTGGGCGGTTTGCGCGACAAATACAAATCAGCAAAACAACGTGAAACCATCACGAACGCCGACAGAATAATTCAGTTGAAAATGCCTTCCAAAGATTTGCGTTAAGTTTTGTTTCTTTCTTACGAAGAAAACATGATTTCAGACGAAGAATTTCTACTTTTGTATCCCTGAGAACTCGCGTTTTGAAGTCCGTAACCGCGCGCAACGACGGGCTCTGGGGAACGTCTTGACATGCGCAGTTGCTGTCATACTGCAAAAATACTTCCGGTTGGCGTCCGTGGTACCAAGAACGTCTGGTGCTGAAGTTCCCTAATATTTTTTCGACACAAACTTAAGCAAACTTAGGCCGGGTTCAAACGTCGCATTTCACATGTAAATAAGGAAGAACAATGGATTTTCCTCATTAGCATTTATTTCGGCACATGTGAAATGTGACGTTTGATCAGGGCCTTAGCTAAATTTCAAACCTTCATTCATGTAAATGATATTTCAAACACGGGAAATGTTTGATCCGACATCCAGGCACCGAAAAGTCGGTTGAAACGACTCCAGTCTAAGATATTGAAGTAAGAGAATTTCGTCGAAGAGGATCATTTAAGATTATTTAACTCACTTTTTCTAATCTCAAAATGTTTTTCAGACCTAAAGTTGGATGTGTGATTGAAACTACATAACGATACTATAAATATTTATTTACAAGGACTCAAAGATTGCTAAACAAATTGATTTTCCTTATAACAAACCATTTATACTGAATCACATCTACAAAAAAACAGCTGGCATGTTGAGTGGAAAGCATCTATGGAGACAAGTTTATTACATCTATACACGAACGTATTTGCTTGAAAGAGTTAACCCCAATTTTCTTTTACATTCCACAAGTCCTTCAACGTCCCCCCCCCCCCCCCCCAAAAAAAAAACCTTTTGTACAGGGAGGCACAATATTTCTGACAGTAAATAAGTACTCTATTTCTACTACTAAGAGAGAAAGAACTATTATCACTCTCCATATCTAGTTTGATATAACTATTCTTGGAATAATCATATCTGGAGTTCAGGGGCTAGATTTGATGAAACGTAACAGTAATGGCAGATTTAACTGCTAGGATCTGGCTTTCAAATGAAGAATATGACCGGGCTGAACCTTAAATAAACGTTTGAAGTCATGTGTGATGCCTGCTTGCAGCAACACTAGTTTGTACTCTTATGGGAAGCACTTCTTCAAGTAAATACAAGTTCTAGTAACAAAAGTTGTTTTCCACAGCACTTGTACAGGGTGTATCATATGCATTACTTATGCACCTATCAATGTTAAGCCCCAGGGTGGGGGGGGCGGGCTACCCACGGGAAATTGACTGAGCGTGCCTTCCCCAGGGTCGGGAATTTGACATGGCCGCCATCTTGAAAGACCGAGAGAAACTGGAAATGAGTGACCTGCCATCTTGGTAATACCCAAAAGTCACCAGAGGTAAATGACCTCTGCTTTTCTTGAAAGTAACAAGACAACATGAGCGAAAGAATGGTGAGGAAATCTGTTTTATTTTTCGGTATATATGAACCATCACTTCTTTCATTGTATGATCGAATGTTTATAAATAGAAGAGTCTTCGTTCCTTCTGTTTCTGTTTCTATGTGAGGTTGTAAAAGACATATCCTTTCCAACCTGTCAATTATTAAGTCCTAACTCTGTTAGAAAAAGTTACCCCAAAGGCGGGAAATTGACATTTAGTAGGAGCCTGGGGGTGGGGAATTTGACTCTGGCTGCCATTAAAATGTCAAATTCCCCTGGATCTGCCTGCCCCCCCCCCCCCCCCCCCCACCCTGGGGCTTAACATTGATAGGTGCATTAGTTCAACTAATGCAGGAACAATGTCACAAAAGTAAAATTGTTTGGTCAGACTTGAGATCATAGCAAGATATTTATACATACATTTTGTGAATAAAATTGTGATTACAACACAAGTGAGTGTCTTATTCAAAAAGCTGTACTCAGTATTGTACTCCCAGTCTTGTAGGTGCTGAATGGTTCAGTTTTGACAACTGAAACAGCAACTCAAGTTCACCAGAGTTCCTCCAGGGTCGTGTTGGTTTAGGGGAAATGTCTGTGACCACCAGAAAGTTAAGCCTGGAAAACAGCCAACATCTGGTGCCGCGACTGGTTTCCCGGCAAAAGAACTTGAAACGAAAACAGCATGCACGAACAAAACAGAAAGAACAAACACACAGAAATAGAGTGATTTGATCGGTTTATCGATTGGATACAAACTTGTGTGGCTTTCGGTTGGCTCGGGTGGAAAAACTTCATGCCCAAAAACTTTCTAGTACCAATCGATACTTCGCTTTGACGTCATACTGCAACACGATTCGCTTCAATGCCTTCTCCATAGACAGGTTTTCTTTTGCAGAAAAACGAAGAGTCCATGTTTTGATCTTTTCATTCATTGGCTGATAAGACAAAATAATAATGAACACTTACCGAAACCATTTCTGAGGGTCATACGAAAATTACTCTACCACCCAGATCAGGTAGTGAACGTCATCAGTATGACCTCCTCCCCTATGGATGAGATTTTCTGAGGGGGGGGCGGGGGGGCTTTGAAAGTTATTTTTGAGAAGGTGGCTGTGTTGGCACTCTTTGATCTTTGGATATTTCTGAGGGGTATGAGAAAAAATTCCCTTTTGTCTGAAGGGGGAAAGAAAAAATGGGCTCTTTCTGGTGAGGAGGGAGAACTGTGTTAGTACTTTTGGTCCTTTCCTGTTAGGGGGGGGGGGGTAAAAGTCAAACTACCCCATTCATAGGGGGGAGGGGGTGCTATTAAATGGAATGACCCCAACTTAGGGCCTCATAAAATTCACTGAAAATTAACAAAAATAAATGTTTCTTGGATCTGTCTTTCTTCTACATTTAAAATTCACATCCAACACAGGCCAAAAATTTCAACTAGTAAATGCAATTATCATTCAGGATCCACCTGCCAGGGCTGCATCTGTAAGCTGTCCAGACTTACATCTGCTCAATGAACCACCGATTGGTGTCCAGGTCGCATGCATAATCCTTATAATCGAACAGCTTCATGTACATGCAGTGCTGTCAACTCTCCCAGATAATCTGGGAGACTCCAGATTTTGGACTGTATCTCCCGGTCTCTGATTAGATTACAGTCTGAAATCTCCCAACTTGCCATTTCGTCTGTAGACTCAACATTCTGACAATACAATGTCAAATTTTTTGCGTTTTTTGAGCTATATTGATGTTAAGATCGAACATTTGGTTCCTCATAAACTCAGCTGGAATACCATAGCAATACAATAATGCAATTGGTGGGAAGTAAACCAATCAGGTCAAATGTTACAGTGCCAACAACATCTTTTCCGCTCGTACTGTGTCATTGCAAATTCGTAATGATCGGAATAAACGAGTGTTTTCTGCACTATTGATGTTCCATGCATTATGACGTAATATGAAGACGTTTTGGGGGGGTTGACAGCCCTGTACATGGTGGTTTTGTTAATCAGTCAGTTTTCCATCACTAGGTCATTGCAATTTTAAAGATGCTCATTCAACAGAGTTTAGGCTTAGGTCCATGGCGTAACTTTTCTCTGCTTATCCATAAGAAAGTCGACTTTTCTTTTCATCTCAGAGTTGTACAATTTCAGTGAGCTTTCGTACTTCAACCGCCGCCTCTTAACAGTGGGCTTCTCGTAATAACGTTTCAGTTGGATGTCTTTTATGACCTTTTCATCCGTAAGGACACGCTGCAACGCTCTAAGAGCCTGGCTTGCTCCGCCTTCTCCAACCATAACGGTGCGAGCTAGAAACCTGTTGTGCGCCATATTGGATTCAAAGAACGTGCAACGCGACTACGCATGTCGTCATTGTAGTCTTGCTTGCCACTGATCAATGCAGGCGCAGCACTGTCGTGGCAAAATGGTGGTAAGCGAATTTTGTTACAAATTTGTCACGATTTTTTGTCATTTATTCTGTAAAGTGTTTTACTGTTCAGTCGATGATTAGCGTACTTGTCGGTCTTCAGGACCCTTTTTGCTAATCTTAGCTGCATTATTGTTCTCCAGTCAAAAATAGCTAATCACAGCTCTTTGTTTACATTTTGTCATCACTGATCAACAGCGTATAGCCTTACAATTTAAGGCGAATCTTGAAAACCTCACCAATGTAGGGCCAGACGAGGAGGATTTCCGTTGGTACTTAAAGGTAGGGCATCATAGTTTGCTTTAAAAGATTCACAAACACTCTAATGTTTTGTTTTTGAATCAAGAAATCAGTCTTGTCAAAAGCTTAAAAGGTAACTGCACCTGTAAAACAGTCGATCCTCTTGAATCTTCTGTAATAAATTTGTTGAGCGAACACTTTTTAGAAAGTTCCCATGGCCCTAATTTCTACCTCTGTGCTAAACTGTTCTGGAGCCACATAAGCTCTCAGAAATCTCTGTTTCAGTGGCCTTTGAATGAAAAAACACCTGTTGGGTTTTTTTCATTGCTCAAGGGACGTCTTATGGATCGTTCATCTATTTTTCGTTTCCCAATAAATAGAGCAACTCATTTTGAGAGCTTTATGGTGCCCCAAATGGTAAATGTCAATTTTATTCCCCGCCCCCCGCCAATGGATGAGCAGATTCATTGAAAAAACCTTTCCAACGGGCCATTTGCATGATGACATCTTTTTACTACTAAAGACCAGAAATTCATTTTGTTTTTCCTTTCCCATGTAAATTTGGTAGTCCCAGCGAGGTTTAAATAACAAAAGCCCTTAATTTGCACAAGAAAGCAATACCCTGAAATATTCTGGTCATAGTACCGGTAGTAAAATGACGCTATCATGCAAATGGCCTACTCCCTCTCTTTGAAAATGGATTCCTAATGGTTCATCTGCTGTGGATACCCATCCATAGGGGAGAGAGGGAGGGATCAGAACAAAAATGGAACGTCATTTCCACAGGCACTTCACTGAAATAATCATAGACAACAATCAAATTAAAGATAATGTGATTACACACAAATCCAACAGGCAGGATGCTGGGTATTTGCCGCTGGCCTCTCAGACCCCCTATCTCATTATACCGGTAGTCTATTCTAACTGTGACCAAATATAGATCCAATCTTGGTCACTTTTGGGAAAATGTAATTTCCACAATCCCAACTATAAATATACAAGGGATGGTACAGATAATCACAACTCCTGCCCCCCAGTTGTGTCTGCCAGAGGCTAAGAGTGGCATTACATGACAGGACATGAAGTGTACCACATTTTGTATGTATATATTTTTCTCTTCCGTAGCTGCAATGTCAAAATTGTGGGGAAAATACCAAGGATTGGGTTTATATGTGCCTTGCAGTAAGTTAATTAACATGATGTAAAAGTAGTGCTGGAGAGGTCTCATGTGAATCGTAACATTATTGATAGTATAAAATCCACAGAGTCAAAAGTTAGAACCACCTTGTACATCATGACAAACACTAGCACAGGAATGTACTGCTCAGTGGCTTTTATTTTAATGGTCATTCACAATTTAGGATTTCATGCACAGACTCAAAAGTTAGAACCACCTAATAGTCATTTGCACGATGTCCTTTTACTACTCTGACCCGAATCCTTCAGAGGTTTGCTTTCTTGTGCAAATTAAGGCTTTAAATTTTCTAAGTCAAAATGAAAAGGATTCTGGTGATAGTAGTAAAATTACACCATCGTGCAAATGGCCTATAAAGCATAAGAAATGGCATCACAGGAAAGAACTGCTCAGTAGCTTTCATTTGAATGGTCACACTTCGGGATTTCTTCCACACAGTCAAAAAATAAAACTACTTGTACAGCATAATTTATACAGAACTGCTCTGTAGCTTTTAGTTAAATACATGGTCATGTTGCAGCATTTTACTCACAGACAAAAGTCAGCACTATGTTGCATGTTTTAGCTTTTTTAATAATTAAAATTGTACTCCTGGAATCCAACAAGTCCTTTTATGATAAAGCATACTGAATAACCTGTTTTATTAACAGGAAGCTCAAGCAGTAAAAGGAAGCAGAGGAAGTGCAAATTTTGTTTCAAAGTGTAAATTATGTGGAAGAGAGAACACAATGGGTGAGAAAATGTGGCTAATGAATGATTAATATTATTTATTATTCATTCAAAATATTTCCCCAATTCTGATTGGCTAAAAGCACATGCATAATTCACCATAACCAGTTAATGATGACCAAATTTGGTAGAGTTTTGTGTTTAATGAGGAAATGACATCAAAAATGCAGCCCACTACAGGTTAAGGCACTGTTAACCGAGCAGACCTGGGGACGAGGTCATAAAATCAGCTTTAGTCCTAACTATAACAGAATTAATTCTATGATACAATTACATATTTTTTCTTTTGTTTTTTTTTTAATCAACAGATATTATCAAAGACAGCATAAAGGAATATATGGTAATTTTAATACTTGGCTATAATTTCCTCTTTTGTTTCTCTAATCAACCAATATTATCAAAGACAGCATGAAGGAGTATTTGATAATTTTAAGATTTGGCTATCTTGTAGACACTTTCAATGTGTTTTAACATCATGGCATGTGCATTACAGGCTGAAGATAGCAACAGTTTTAAGACAATGGTGGTATTTGATTGCAGAGGTGTGGAGCCAGTGGACTTTTCACCACGGGTGAGTCATTTATCCTTGGCATTTGTGATGAGGTGCACACTTTGCTTGTTAAGTCTCACGACTTTGTTGCGAGTCTCACAATTTCATGACCCATCTCAACTTATTTCTCATGTTTTACACATTTCACACTACTTTTCCCAGCTCCAGGTTCAGAATCTCACATTTTTTGCCTTTTGGGGGTTAGCAAGTCTGAGATTGTGTTTGAACTTTTGCTTACTGTGCACAACACATTATTTTGTCCTCAGGGTGGATTTGTGGCTGAAGGTGTTGACACTGGAACTAAGTTCACAGATGTCAATTTAACAGAAAAGGTACATTATTTTAACCAAAACTGACAGGCAAGTTAACTCTTGATTTAACATAAGCTTGCATGAACTCTGAGGACTGTGATTCACAAGAACTCTTAACTTAGAGAGAAGGAAAATATTAAAGAAAAAAATATAGAAAAAAAACCATTTCAGGAAGGTACCAGAATTGCATTTTGTGGGCATGGCAAGAGATTCCAATAATAACTATTTTTACACAACAAATTACAACTTGTGCTGACAAGTTTCAATTATGACTATGGTTAGATACAATATGCTGGCATAATTTTGTACATAATGCTTCAGTTGGAGCATGAAGTATAATGCAGGCATAATGGAGATTTTCATGGCTGAGTAGTCAGAGCGTTAGACTTACAATCTAGCATTCCTGAGTTCGAGTGCTGCTCTGACCAGTAGCTGGATTTGTTTCCTGTTCATTCCAAATTCAAATCCTTGGCCACACTTTTAAATAGGCAACCGATTGCCTCCTGCCAGTTGTGCTTTTTTGGATTATTTGTTTGTAATAATAATAATATTATTTTAGTGAAGTACCTATAAAGTAGCTGAAAAGCTAAGTGCACTTCCACTGTAAGTAAATCTTTAATTTTAATTTACAGTTTCCTTTTTGGACCCCCCCCCCCCCCCCCTCCCTTATCTAAGGGTCTGGATCCGGCACTGCTTTACATCTTCATTTAGGAGTCTTTAGTGAAACCAGCCCCAATAAGGTCCAAGTTCTTCAAATGTTGGATAGGGCAACTCACTGGATAAATCACCATCCAGTGGATAAATGATAGGCAAACGAGTTATTGTGGTATCCAACAGATAAATCTTATCAAGTGATTAGCATTATCTACCTTATGAACAACTCCAAGACTACAAAGAAAGACACTTATCAGTCTTCACTTTACCATCTAGGACTGGTCTGACTATGACGAGAAAGCAGCGCAAGCAGTTGGAATTTATGAAGTTACTCATCAGTTTCTCAAGTTACACAGATAGGACTGTTGTTAGGGAATGATGTCCCCACTACCACATGACTGGTGGTCATGGCCTACTAGTTGGAAGTGTTTAGATTGTATCAGTTGGAAGAGGAAGTGACTATTATTTGCACCATTCATAATATCACAGAAAAAAATAACGGATTCCCATTTTTGGATATTTTAGGGTATTTAAAGAATACTCATAAAAATCCCAAATTTGGAAGAGTGAGACAAGTCCCAATCTGGGAACTTAGTTGGGAATTCCCTGGTTGGGACTTGTCTCACTTTGCCAACTTTAGGATTTTTATGGGCATTCTTTAAATACCCTAAAATATCCAAAAATGGGAATCTGTTATTTTTTCCTGTGAATACTCTAAAAGATGAAATATGGTATGACTAAATTTCAATGTTGTGCTTTAAATAACAGTCAAAACAGATGTGTTCAAAACATGTTTTAACATGTGCTTGTCCACAATAGTTATAGACCTTTGCTTCCCAAAGGAATTAAACAAAGAAAAACAAAACGACAACAAAAAAAAGTTGAGAGAACTGAAAGAAGTCAAAGAAGAATTGATTTGCATTCTTTGTATGCATGGATGGCACAGAGTATGTTAAAGTGCCTGAAGGTGATGGTTCTTTTGTTCAATTTACATAAATTGTTCACAGAGAAATGATTCATAGGCAGACTATTGCCAATGGAAAGCCCAATAAAGATACTAAAACCAATATCATGTTGATAATGGTCTTCAACAATAATATTATAGTCTTTACCAATATGGAAAAGGCATTGCATTAAATGGGTCGCGACCCATCGGCAATAATGGTTGGGTGTGGGGCATGTCCCTGGAAGAACTGCAAGCAGGTGCTAAGGTAACCACAACAACCTGTCGGGTGGCAACTACCAGGCACAATCACTCACACTGAGGCCCTCAGTGGAGAGTTTTGTAGTTACTTACCAAGATACATCCAGAGGGAGGGAGGGGAGGGGAGGGATGGGAGCAGAGCGGTTAAAATGACTGTACATGAAAAGCACTGTGAGCAAACTGACATCATTAAAAGAGCTGTAAAATTACTGAGCCACTGCAAATACCCTAAGACTGCCTGACACAATTTATTATTACAGATAGGGACTGCTGACCAGCACTGTCTTATGTTTAATTAGCATGCTGTTCAAAAGTCAAGAAGCTGAACTTTTGCCTCAAGCAACCAAGTAAAACCTATTTCTTCTAAATGTATTTTATTAAATATCAATTGTGTCTAAATGTAACATTCTTGACATTTGGAAGCTAAGCTCTACAGTAATTTGTTTCCTTGTTTTAATACAGATCTTTCCAGCAACTTAACCCTGATGCAGCATGTTTAAAAGAAAAACAAACATGTAAACATGTTCACAGAGTATTGCACAGAGGCCACTTTCAAACTTCAAAAGATAAACAGAAAATAAAACTGAATAATAAGCAGATTTTGTTCTAACTGTACAGGTCATCATCCTCGTCATCATATAAGTTAGAATTATCAGCACCAGAT
This sequence comes from Porites divaricata, assembly GCA_038088405.1. NCBI lineage: Eukaryota > Metazoa > Cnidaria > Anthozoa > Scleractinia > Poritidae > Porites > Porites divaricata. Next base: position 4,009,715 of record JBBMOI010000012.1, read on the forward strand.
CCACCTTGTCCTCCTTCAGATCCACTGCCTCCAGTCTGGCTTGGGAACCTAACAAAATGCATATTATTTTTCATACCATTAGGCCAACTGCAAAATAACATCATTTTCTATGACCAGAATCCTTCAGGGTTTTTCTTTGTTGTGCAAATTAGGGTTTTTGTTATTGAGACTTCTCTGGAATTACCACATTTAAATATGAAAGGAAAAGTGAAAAGGATTCCGATTGTAGTGATCTTAAAATAATCAACTTACCTGAAGTTTCCACCAAATCCTCGGCTTTGCTGAAGGGTCTGTGCAAACATCTCATATTTGCGGATGTCATTATCACTAACAGACCTGCGAGCAAATTTCATGGCTTCTTCAAAATGATCTCGTCTAATCTCTGGAACAGGATCTTCCTCTTCCACTTCCTATATTGGTACAGTTCCTTTTGTTAGTGACATAAATGAACACATGTCGAACACAGGCAATGATAATACATGTAATAATAAATGGCAGGTTTTCACCTAGACCTGACAACAAGTCAAGCTAAGATGAGGAAAGAGAAGCATGAAGGGAAGAGTGATGTGCGAGATGAAGGAGGCAGGGCTCTAGGGTTACCTTGACAGTGAAGACTTAAAAAAGTGTTGCTTTTAACCTTAAGAGGACTCTGTATGATTAAATTCAACAGTCCCTACTTTTTATAATAATTATCATGCTGTATCATTTTCATCAACTCGGACACAAGCATGCATGGTTTATGAACCTGTTTCAAATTCTGAGCCCAATGTGATTATTTTCAGGGAAAAAAAATGCAACACAAACCAAATTTAGCCCTAAAAATGTCAAGACAATGTTATGTAAACATGTGTCTTCCAGATGACAGGAGACAGAAATGTTTGGTGAAAGCTCTTACCATATCCAGATCTGGATTGTCTGCTCTCTCTTTTTCTTTTCGAATTTCTGTCTCAATTGCTTCTCTGATCGCCAGTTTACATGCCTACAAGTCAGATTACATGTAAGGTTTCTGATACTGTGATATGAAGTAAGAGGTATACTGGAAAGAATGGGGAATATTCATGGCAAAAGTGCTAAGATATGACCACAAATCATCACACTAGGCCGAGAGTTCTCATAAAGCTTTAAAGTAGAAAGTTAGGAGGTAGGCAGCTTGGCAATGGGGCACTGAAGGCAATTTGAGGCTTTCACTCTCTCCACCTTAGCCTTTTCTTCCAAAAAGTACACAGCTCAAAATTCGAAGTAGCAGTTTTATGGCTTGTTTCTGGCACTTAATGAGAACCCTGCAGGCCCCTGTCATTCTTAATGTAATTGTGACCTAACTGCTCCCACAGATCACTAGGCACAACAATACTTCTAAAAAAGAATCATTGGCAATCCTCAAAGTAATCATCAACACTATCTAAAACATACTTAGACAAATTTATATTACAGCATTTATATAAATATGAAAGAGGGGTTCAGTGATAGATAGAAACAAGTAATTGATTAAGAGGAAAAGCCCAAAAGTTGTACAATAAAAACTGACAAATTACCCGTTGGCAGATTTCTGTTAAATCGGCACCACTGAAGCCTTGAGTAACCTTGGCCATGTAGCCCAATTCTACATCCTGTTGAATAAATCTTGTGTTAAACTTTGCAAACATAATTTTCAATTTTAACATTAAGAATGTAATTAGAGTCACAACTTTAACAAGCAGCCAGTCAAAATAGTCCCAGCAGACAAAATTGTCAGGAAATTACTAAACCAGAACTTCTATTCCCAAGAAGAGTTTACTACAGCTTTTTTTCTAAAATAACAGCATGCACAAGATAGCCACGCAAGATTGCTAACACATACAAAACCCATGGAAGCCAAAAAAGGAAAACCCACCCCCAGAAAAGATCTCACTGCATTCTGGGGTTTATGTATTTTGGCCAGTTTTCACTTCCTATCATACTCTGGCACACGGCAACTCCCACCTCAACAGTAGAACAACAGCGAAAACAACTGAAAAGAGAAGTATTTGTAGAGCAAACCTTTGCAATTGGTGATTTCCTTAAGCAAGCCTTGAGAATGGAGACACGTGACTGGAACAGACGAGAAGAAACATTGTTAGTGAAATGAGATACATTACTTGGTCACCACTGAATTACATGCAGCTTTTTCTGTATTCATAAAACAAACAAACAAACAAACACATCATCCACAAACCTCTCTAGTGCACTAGATGTGCATGTCGTGTTATGTGTTGTGGTTACTCTAACTATCGTACATTAACTTATACTATCATAAGTACACAAAATATTTAACGAAAACTGTACCAACAAAATAGAATCACAACACATCTTCCCTAATGTTGTCACTGACATAATCCGACACTAGTATATGGGTTTAATTTTGTCTGTAACAGGCTCATGCACATAGAATAGGCAACACTTTTCATAAGTGGGATAATTCAAGAGGTAAGTTTGCTGTAGTCGCAAGATTATACCACACATACACCATGTATAACTGATAAAATCAATTTATTATAATACGCATCAATTGACTCACTGGTTCATCAGGAAGAGGAATGTAAATCAGTTGATCCAAACGACCAGGTCGCATGATGGCTGGATCAATAATGTCTGGCCTGCATAAAAACAACATACACAGTTAAAAAGAGCCATGTGTCATAATGATCTCTGTCCTAAAATGGTAAGACAAAACTTGAGGAGGGAAGTGCTTCCGTGTCCATGTACTCTCCAGTATCTCGGTTGGTCTCCCCACCCTATGAGGGTTGTCTAACACTCGCCACTTGTTCAAGTTGTGAAAGTTGTGATGCGTGTGTTTCAACATGTACAAGTGGTAAAGTGGTGAGAATAGCCTTTGAATTCATGTGATTTGTACTAGTGGTGAATGGGTGATATTTCAGTAACATAATATGAGGTACCACATAGTTAACCTGCATCTCATTTACAGGTACAATTGATGAACTTGCATCTCATTAGAAACACTGAATTTGTGAGGGGGCCCTGTAAAGAGGTATGACTTGTACAAGTCATGCAAGTGGTGAGGTCGCGTTTTGTTAGCGACACTTAGAATCTGGGAGGAAAGTTTTTGGAGAGGGGGCGCTGTCAAGAAGTGCGACTTGTATGAGTCGTGGAACTGGTGAAATAGCATCTCATAAGTGACACTTGGAATTTGCGAGCACAGTTCTTGAAAGGGGGCTCCGTTAATCAGTATGAGTCATGCAACTTGTGAAATTGCACGTCATTGGTGACACTTAGAATTTGTTAGCAAAGTTGTGGTGGGGCCCTGTCAAGTCGTATGACTTGTATGTTTCATCCAATTAGGTAAAGTGAGGTCGCATCCCAGGAATATTCATGGTGCATGTATTCCTGTCACACACAGACTAGACTTTTTGTGATTCAGCCATTTTGCAGTTTCATGCATAGCATGTTTGTCGTTTAGGATGCTTGTAGAATGGTCGTACGAGTCGCACCACTTGTCAGCACTCACTCTCTACACTTGTCTAATGAGACACAGCCAAGTAATGTACTTCACTTTGTTTCACTCAAACATATCACATTCACCACTTGAGTCAATCACACAACTTAACGACTGCACTTGTACCACTTGAGTAGACAGGATTTGCTATATCAGGGTTTTACTCTGTAGGCAAGAAATGATGAACAAACCTATTTGTAGCTCCAATGATAAAAACGTTTTTCTTGACATTCATGCCGTCCATTTCAGTGAGCACCTGGTTGATAACACGATCGGCAGCTCCGCCTAAATATTCAACAAATTTAACAATGTTATTTATTTGGAACATTTTAGAAAATTGACTTTCACATTTTAGAACATGTTGTGACAAAGAACTAACCTCCATCTCCCACATTTCCTCCTCTGGCCTTGGCGATGGAGTCTAACTCATCAAAGAACAACACACAAGGAGCAGCACTTCGAGCCTGACAAGATTGCAAACACAGAGAATTAATTACTAAATTGCATTTACAATGAACCTGTACTATATTCAAAGTATTAATGATAATAATATTAGTGTTTTATTTTCAAGAGTGTTCAAAGGAAAAAATAATGAACACTTTAACCACTAATACTATTTTACATTTGTATTTGCAAATCCGGTCATTGGAAAGTAAAAGCAGTATTTACTTTTCCACCAAAAACAGACTTGCAACTTGATTTTCCAAAGCTGTGAACCTGCACTCAACATATTTATAACTGGCAGGGGATTGTGCTTTGGGAAGGTAAGTCAATTACATTGTATAGTGGAACCACACCTCAGGACACCCTGTGTATATGACTACCTTGACATTACAATCATATTCTTTTCACCTGAACAAAAAAATCACCAAGTCATTTCATTATTTTGAAGACCCCATTGATGCAACAAGGACTTCATGGCCCAATGGTGGTCGCATTAATGGGATTTCATTGTAATTTAAAACAAGCATGCTGGTAGTGAAAGGTAAAAGAGGACTTTAGATTCTAAGACAAACTGTAATATTCAGGCACACTTATTATTAACATGCTGGTCATTACATAGCCTGTAAAGGAGGTGTATTTGCAGTGTGAACAAAGCCACTTTTTCTGGGACTAATGCTCTCCTGCCATCTTGGGCGTTGGGCATAACAGAGAGCTGAGGCAAGTCAAAAACCGATTTCAAGGGAGAGATTGTTGGGTTTAAAATAGAGGAGGGGGAGGGGAGGAAAAATACTCTCCTTCTCCCCCTTAACTTGCCCCTCCTCCCCAAGAGTTTTTTTGGGGCTTTTAAGATGGTGACCACAATCAATGTATCTCTGAGCATTTTAAAAAAATGCCAGCTCTGCAGGCTATTCATTACAGCAAAACCTCACCTTGTCAAACACATCACGAACATTCGCCTCTGACTCTCCAAACCACATAGTCAGCAGTTCAGGTCCTTTAATAGAAATGAAGTTGGCCTGACACTCATTTGCAATGGCTTTGGCCAAGAGTGTTTTACCGCAGCCTGGAGGTCCATAAAATAGCACACCCTTGGATGGCATCATTCCAAACTTGAGGAACTTGTCTGGATGTTCTACAGGGTACTGCACCAGTTCTTGCAGTTCACGCTTGACATTTTCCAAGCCACCAATGTCATCCCACGTTGTGGTAGGTACCTCTACCACGGTCTCACGTAAAGCTGATGGGTTGGATACACCCATGGCGTACTGTCAGGACAGAATGTACAGGATGTTTAGTGTCTGGCTAAATTCCCTCAACCAAATCTTTGAGTAATTGTATGGAAATCAGTTTGGAGAATTTGAATTTGGATATTTGGGCTAAAAGGGTTAAGGTGCACCTGACCATGTTTCTTAATAATTGTTTGACTCCTTGTCTGCAAATTAAGAGTCAATGGAAAGAAACAACAACAACACACTGTTGTTTCCATTTTGGGACAGATTTACAAGTTGTTTTTCCAAAGCAGTGAACCTGCTCAAACATAATTTAACATGGGAGGAGACTGTGCTTTGGGAAAGGTATTATTTTTGCAATTACAAAACAAGCAAGACATTGCTTATGCCATGCACATGTGTGTAACAGAATTTAAAATGTACTAACCCTGAAGTCATCCATAGACACTGCTAATGAGTCCAAGACCTCCGCATCAATTTGTTCATCTTCCAAGTCAATTAAATCCATTTTTTCCCGAATCTGGAGAAAAAGAATTTCTATTAGAGATGAAATACTGCAAGGTTGCACAGACAATTCAAAAAACACCTCAGTTTCTGCAGCATGAGTGAACAATCAGAAAAACTTGGGTTTGCCTGCTTGTCATGGAGAAGCCGAAAAGGGCCATCCAAACCACTCCATGTACACAAGCTTCACCATCAAAATCAGCTGACTCAAAATAATTTGCAACACTGTACTCCAATTATATTGTAAGGAGCTGAAAAGCACTGAATCTGCATGTATGAAATTAACCCTTTAAGCCCCAGTGTCCACTTACAAATTCTCCATGTTAAGCAATGAGCCACTAAAGAATAATTATTTTTAATAGGACTAATTTAACATAATTTTATCATTAACAAAGCCACAGATTTCAATGGGGTAGAAAATAATACCTGTTGAAGAGCAGCCTCTGAACAGAGGGAGGCAACATCAGAACCAACGTAACCATGGGTTTCAGCTGCAATCTATGAAAAAAAAATTACAACATGCAAATTCATCAGAGCACTACCACAACAAAGTAATGTTTTTTCATGTTTACCCTCACTTAAAGCATTATTAATTGTTTATTTTGCCAACTCTGGGGCAAATTGACTCCTGTGTCTTAGGTCTATGTTACAATCACCAAACAATGAACAATTTGCACTTTGAAGTCACAATCATATGTTTACTCATCAGTTATAAGTGTAAAGCACCAAGTACAGCATAAAAAATTAGAAGACCTCCAGGGAATAAAGAGAAACGACAGTGTGTTTCATTCGTACAATGAAGTAAAATAATAATAATATTTTTTTATTATTATTAACAGCCCCATAGCATCATCTTTGAAGCAGAAATTAACTGGTAACTTGTTTTGGAGTAAAAATACATTAATTTGTAATTTATTACCGCACATACCTGTTCAAGTTCAACATCATCACCTAATTTCATGTTCTTTGTGTGGATTCGCAAGATTTCCAGACGACCAGTTGCATCAGGTATACCAATATCTACCTCCCTGTCAAACCGACCTGAAGCAGAAATACAGTTTACATTACAACAACAACAATCTTTATCATTCAATGCAAATGTATCTTCCTTTTCATTGGCCAAGAGCCCACCTCGTGACCTGCAAATGACTGCCTACAAAGAATGGTGTGCTCATGCGCAATGTTGTTCAACTGTTTTTGGAAGTTTTTGGCTGCAAATACTATTCTGCTCATGCGTAAATGGAACCACGCTTGCTCCTTGCTCGTTTATGTGATTTCTGTCATTACTCCTGGAAGGCAGCGCGCGCTAACCGCTTTCCAGAGATATTATTTACTAAAAAAATACTCAGTGATTGAATGATAAAACAATTATTGAACTCCGTTGTTGCAAAATATCATGATTTGTCAGTGTCTCGCAGATCAATTATTTGCCTCAGCCTTCGGCTTTGGCAAATAATTGATCTGCTTGCCACTGACAAATCACGATATTTTGCTCACCCTCGGCCAATAATTGCTAATTATTGTGCTCTTGATACAAAAGGAGAAAAATAATTTAAAAGAAATAATTGTGAAAAAAAAAAAGAGACCACAGCCACTCAGAAATAGAAAAAGCTAATTACACTGAGCAGACCAGTCCAGGAGCAATATAATTTGAGGAGTAGCCTGAGGAAACAGTCGACATACATGTAGCAGGGTGCAAAGAAAGTCATTTTTACAGCTTGCCGTTCGGGCAAGCTGTAGCTAGCATTTACTAGCCCAAACGTCATTTCAACTAGCCCCCAAATTTTTTGATAAGCAGAATTGACTTGACAGTTCTTATATAAGCTGAATTCCTCAAAATACTTCACTTGCCCGTCGGGCAAGTTAAGAACAGAATTCACTAGCCCGATAGCAAAATTCACTAGCCCCTGGGCTATCGGACACTACTTTCTTTGCACGCAGATGTAGGGTCAGGATTTGTACAAATGGGAGGCACACACCCTCTACAAATTACCAGGAGAAGTCATCATCACAGTCAAAGACTCATTTATTGTGATGAGAGATGACTTACCAAATCTACGGAGAGCTGGATCTACACTGTTGGGTCTGTTGGTGGCTGCCATTACAATGACATGAGATCTTTGCTTTAGGCCATCCATCAAAGTCAAGAGTTGGGAGACAATTCTCCTTTCCACCTCACCGTGTGTCTGTCACAGGAATACAGTGGGATTGTACAGGGATTATTTAACTGAACACATGCAGTAAATATACATGTAAGTACCAATATTGAGTACAGATATCTAATAAAAAGTTTGTTTTAGAGTACACTTTTTTAATTTGATTTGTATTACAATGTCCATGGACTGTGGTTATTACAGTCAATAGTTGAATGGCAAGTTGATGTACAGTAGTATTATTCACCTTATCTCTCTTTGGTGCGATTGCATCAATCTCATCAATGAAAATAATGGCAGGTGAATTTTTCTCTGCCTCTTCAAAAGCTGTTAAGATTAAAAAGAGAAAGCAGTGGACTTGTTAACAGTCATTTACAATAATTTATTCATAAAAAGACAAGCCCATGAATGAGACATGCAACACTAGTTTTTTATTTACCGTACCTTTCCTAAGATTACTCTCTGATTCACCAGCAAGTTTACTCATGATTTCTGGACCTAAAGAAAAAATAAAAAATACAACAAGCAAGTTTAAGAAGTTGTCTTAAACACTAGAGTGCCCTATTTAATTCAGTCCTCCTGACAAGCTCAATGAACACACAATCAACATAGTGCAAATCAAATATTGACAACTTGCCAAATAAAATGAAAACTACAAACTTGAGCTTAACACTAGACAAGCACAGTTCCCAAAAAAAGTTTAAGGTAGCCATTTGCTAACAAACTCAAGTACCAAAGGCACAACCTTGTAGAAAAGTCAATAAACATTTATTTTTATCCTATAAAGCACCATTTCTTTTATTGTCAAAATCTGAGCAGTTTTCCTAAAACATTGAAAACTAGTCTGGTTATAATATTCCAGGATACAAAAATCTCACCATTAATTAAAAAGAAAAATGCTCCGGTTTCATTGGCAACAGCCCTGCAAAAAATTAATGCATGTAAGCATAGACGTCAAATCAATGAACAAATGTTACTCATTGAACAAGGTTACTACAAGAGCACTTCCTTCTTGCAACAACAAATACAAATGTTTCATTTGCAACTGTGCAATTTGTAAGAGCACTCAAATAACACAAAGTTTCTAAAATGTTGACATACATGTATTATAAATCTAATGAGAACAATGATATTATTTAATTTCCACTCATGTTACATGCATTGATTACTGGCAGTAAAAATGTTGACCTACCTCGCCATGAGCGTTTTTCCAGTTCCTGGGGGACCGTAAAGAAGAATACCACGAGGAGGCTACAACAGTCAAAGACAAAATCAAAGGTCAAGCATTACAAATACTTGTGCAATTAATGTAATACTAAGTGCTATTATTTAGATTGGAAATACTTTGTTTTAAAACACCTACAACTGACAGAAAGCTGGCTATCCTGTATTCATTTTAGTTCTGCAATAATATTATTTTGAGATCAAACAACTTTAAATAAGGTGCAAATGCAAAGAATGGAAGAACACAAAAAAATTAGGGGAATTTTTTTTTGGACAGTTAGGGAGACTTCAAAATTTATACTGAAATTTACTTGCTTTTTTTCATTTTTTTGTGATCATCTTACCTTCACTCCAATAGCCCTGAACAATTGGGGATGTCTGAGTGGTAGCTCCACCATCTGAAGGAGACCAATTCAAAACACAGTTTAAATAACATACATGTAGGACCCACTGATATCACAAAGAGGCTATGACAAAGAGTCACAGGGATGTCACTGAGATTTCAACTTAGTGGGTGTGTGCAATTAGTTGGCAAGGAACTAAACTGCTAGGACATTTGTTTACTTATATTTTTCCCTTTGTTTTCTACATGTTCTAAAGGAAGAGTACCTAGGGGAAATCCCTGACTTCCACCCTACATGTATGTGACAAACATGAGGAGAAAGGATAGAATCAAAACAAGAAAATTACTGAAATAAAGGCCATGGAGAAGTGAGATTTAGTGTGATATATCTGCTACTAGAGAAAATGCAGTAGAATCCTGGTAACTCAAATTATGAAGGGAAATGAAAAACAGTTCGAGTTATCGGGGTAAATTTCATTGATCAAGGGAAAGAAAATTTAGTTCGAGTTAGCCAAGAATACGAGTTATCCAAGTTTGAGTTTTCAAGGTTCTACTGTAATAAATTTCACATCTAATTGAGAGAACTAAATGACAGGTGACTGTCTGCACTTGCCTCCTTAATTTGAGCTAACTGTTTTCTGCAGCCTCCAATGTCATCATAACCAACTTCATTCAAAGACTCCTCTTCTTCCTGAAGCCCAGAAATATAATTTACAATTTGTTAACGCATCTAAACAAAACATATCCTAAACTTAAATTACAGTACCAAATATGGCAGGCAACTTACTTTTGCCTTTGGACAAAAGGAAATGTTAAGTTGTGGACAAACCTATTTTATCATATGGAATGCACCCTGGATTCCAAAGGTCAGCGATGTCACTAAGATTTCAACTTGCTGGGTAAATACAACAAGAAGGCAGGGAATAAAACAGCTAAGGATTAATTTTCATGTCTTTTAGTGCTATGTTCCTCTATTTTCCTATGAAAGTAGCTGGGGGCCACATTCATGGTAGCCAGGGGAAATCCATGGTCCCCGCCTCTTAATGACAGTGCTGAAAGGTTCAGAACTTTTTAAACATAAACATTGTATTAATGAAGTTAAATAATTATCTTTTTAACACAGTTTACAACAAGGAGCACGGGTGTGGTCAGCAGTCAGTTGTTTGGCTCTAGCATGGCCAGCCTTGCTTGCATCACCTCCATGTGCTCAGTACAGTGTCTTCCTGGCGGCCATTCTCTTTGTTTAGCCTTTGGGTCATTCTTTTTACCCCATCCCTCCCCCCCCCCCCCCTTTATTCCTCCCCTGTTAAATCAGTGTGGCAGGTGCCTAGTTCCATTGGCATGGGGGATCATAGCTGGAGGGTGCGGGTTTGCCAACCATGGGGGTGTAACTGTGTCTAGGAGCTGGCTGTGCCAAAGGTGGAAGCCCCTGGACATCCCTGGCACCCACCTCCACTAGTAACGCAGTCGTTAATGTGATCTGAATTGTGTAGAAGCCTTAAAACATGATTAATAAGGCGGATAGGAGTTGTTACAGGAAAGAGGTCAGAGGACCAATTTTTGTGGATAATTTTTGCTATGTAGAAATTCCTGCACAGGGAAACTAATGTCGAACATTGAAATTTGATCATACAACGTTAATGCAGAACAATTTGTGACAAAAGACATGCTGTCCAGACATCATTTGTTTTCGAAGCAGGCATAGAATCAAAATGTTTGCCCATAACATTTTAATGCCTGTGTACGATCTCTGCTTTGGGTAACTGGTATAATAACCCATAACATCAAGGGAGTTCACCTGCAGCAGGCATTACAGCTTAAGTTTGCCAGCACTGGCTCAAAGAGCCTCCCATGCAGTTGTTCAAGCTCTTAGGGCTTTGTCAGGCATTCCTTCATGGGGAAGGAATGTGTGACGAAGCCCTAGAGCATCTGTGTGGGAGGATTTATGGCTCAAATTACTGTTACTTATTGTTTTGCCATTCAGAAGAAAGCTCAGACTGACCTCTCTTTTGACTGGTTCTCCTTCACAGTGAATGACAGTATCAGGTGCAACTATACAGTAGGGTGATGGATCAGTCTCAATAACCTTGAACTCAACAGCTCTCATACCACCACGCACAAGAAACAGATCACCTGAAACAGTCATTGTAAAATGATCAATTACAACACAGTTGTGGGTAGACACAGTTGTAACACATACATACAATGTAAGTAGTTAGCTAGTCACAGCTGAATTTCTCTTAGCTACAAGTAAGTTTGTACATTAAAGCTGATCGTTGCGGATCACCTTCTTGCTTTGTGCTGGCGAATCTTTGCGGATTCTTGCTCCCTCTCCTCCCTCCCTGCTGTCATGCGGGGGTGTGCAGGTAAGTATTCCACATGGGTAAGTATTTTCCACTGAGCATTCTCTCAGTGTGACGGTGCCAGTTAGCGGCTGCTGGCAGGGGTGGTTCCCGCTTCCAGGGTTGCCTGGTTACCTCCTTTGCCGTATTTTTTCACAGCTGGCCTCCCCGCCAACCCTTTAGGCACCAGTTCCCAAGCTCATCAATTGGCGATGAGTTTAATGCAAAAAATCAACTTCTAAAAGTTATTTTTTAAAAAGTTTTGTTTAAAGAATTTTCATATTACTTTTATTAAAGAGAACAGAAAGGGATACATGATAAAATACCCCGAGTGACTTTTCATCCAATGTCAACAATTGTTTTTTATATTCCACACGAAGAAAGGGAGACTCGTAAAAAAACTTACTAAGTCTAATACTTACCTTTCCTGATTGGTCTATAGGCCTCCAAGAAATAAGGCTTTAAATAGACATCAAACAAATTGCTGTGGAGATAACAAACATTGGCCATGAAAATCCTACCTTTGATCTTATTATCTCATTCTAAGCCTGGTAAAACAAAACAGTGAGCTACAAACCCTGTTAGGCCCTCTATTGTGTCGTCAATAGGTAACACATGAATCCTTTTGCCGTATTTGACGTCAGGACATGCTTGGACACTGTGAGAAAAAAAAGAAAACTGAGTATTATAGAGAGGAGAAGTGTGACATCACATTACCAAAGCAGCAAAATTTCTGGATCTCAACAATAGGGGGTGATGTTGATGGCGACGAGGATGGCAAAAAAGCAATAGGTTTATATTAGTAAGACGACAACTTTGCATGTGAAACATGATCCCCTGTTATCCAGTTCCTGAAGTGATCATCTTCCATAAGGACTTCTACATCTTTACATTTAGATGGTCAACTAAAACCGAGGTTCGCCTGTATGTACATGGATATAAGTACCTGACAATGTCACCAAGTCTCACACGAAGGTTTCTCCTCACGACGCGATTCATGCGTATTCTGTCATCGGGTACAGACTCGTCAGACAGCACGATACAGACCTAACAAAAAACCTTGCATTAGCAACATTAACTACATGTACTCTCACGTTAAACACATTCAGCAAGTAGTACATCTCTTATTAACATCTCACATTCATTCGTGGACTTCAGACCTGTACATGTTTGGTTCTTAATAGAAAACAAAACTTCTCCCAGTTTATGAAAAATTTCATGAAGATGACTCAAGATAACTTATCAGTGAACTCTCAAAGTGTTATTATTCACCCAGGCTATAGTAGTGGCATGTTAAGTATTAAATTCAAGATCTGTGTACAAGAAGAATATTCAGTAAGTGTGCAGTGGATTGGGATGTTAGGGTAAGATCATATACTCCATGTTTATACGAAATTTTAGTACATTTAAATTAATTAAGTGACCACATGAGATCTCTAAGAGTTTGAATAAAATACATGTTATGTGTTTTAACTATTTAGTTTTATCGTTTATTACAAATGACAAAGTAATAAAATTCACAATAAAAGCAGTGCTTTTCTTGGAAATGACTAATTTATTTTTAGCCAATCAGCACTTGACACAAGACAAAGCCTGTCAAACAAGGAGAAAAAGTAACAACAAAGTTGTACAGATTTCTCCTGCATGCTAAGCAATTTAAATGTGCAGAGAGTAAAGATATTTTGTTAGAAAAATAATTGATGGGCTTGAATAAAAATAGCTACAAATTTATAGTTTAAGATTACATAAGCACAGTATGTAATGCAACATGCAGCAGTGGTCGTTCCTAGATATGCTGTATCATGAGTTTACTTACGGTATCTCGTCTCTTTTTTCCTTTAATGAGAACTGTATCACCACGGAAGAGCTGTAATTCTTCCATTTTCGCCTGTGGAAGGAGAGTAAAAAAAGAAAGTGAAAATGCATGTACAGTGAAGGGAACAAAAGCTCCACACACAAAACTTATCACCAATACCATGATTTTTAACAAACCTGAGACATAGATACCACAGAATTGTCATCGTTTATAGCTTCTTCCACTAACAAACGGTTTGGCTTTGCTTTGTTCTTCAAGATAGCCGTGGCGAGTTCTTCTCTGCAACACAAGTCAATGCAACAGGAAGTCAGAACACGTTAACCAGCGTTAACATTCATTTTTCATCACGGACGAAAATGAAAATCGCGTAGGCAAAAAGTTGACAAAAAGGCTCACACATCTGGTACTCGCATAAATTGCGAAGCCTAAATAGTCAGTTGGAAAATAACTGATATGTTCGCGATGTAATCGAAAAGCTTAGAGCCGAGTGAAAAACCACAACTTTTGAGTGATTCACCACAATGCATGATCGTGTCACCTTGTCCCACGGAATAGAAGTTTTTCACTGTTATAACTGTGAAATTCAAACAAGAAATCCGGACATGGGACTCGGAAAAGTACAAATCAACTACTTAACTAGATTAAGGATGTAGACTTACTGGTGCGCCATGGCTTTTTTACGGCAGAAATGTAAAGTACAACCGGTCTAAAAATCTTTTCTGCTGACTGACTGCTGACTAACTTCTCACTGCGCACGTGCACAGAGATGACGTTTCTTGTCCCCAAGCTTCCCATCTTTCGCAATTGAAGGGTTGTTCCCAGTTCTCCAAACAACTCGATGACATATACCCAACATGGCGGATGACGGAATCATCTGAAACATGTTTGCTGAATGCATGCTAGTGAGGTATTGTTCGCGGTATTTAAGTAATTTTGGCGAGTTCCATTTAATGCATTAGCACAAAAATAACCCTGGTGAGGAACGTCCTTAGGGTGTTTAAAATCATGAGTGGCTCTTTTTTTGTAGTACAATACCATTTCTCTCAGCTTTGTAATTTTTTTACCCTTTAAAATTACTTTTAATTGTTTCATGAAAGCTTAAGCTATCAATACTAACACTAGATACACGTACATTTTTGTAACGAGTCCTTTTTTTAGGCTCATCAATGTCACGTGTTTAAATAAAGCTTTTAATTTCACTTTTCACTTTTCATTTAACCCTTATTTCTGATTAATAATCTTAAACCAATCTAAACTTATCTTGACTATCTTTCAGTGAGTACCCCATTCCATCCTTGTGAGCAATTTTGCAATTTATTGCAATATATATATTTAAGTTGAAATGAAAGCAAACGTAAACTGGCCTGAATGTAATGTGCCTCTCACCTTCCTATGGTACAGCTGATGATCCTGCCTGATACTATTCTGACATATAGAAAAATGTGCTGCCGGGCACAGCATAGCCTGAGTAAACAGCAGGCCCCAGTTGTTTAAAAGGTGGATAGTGCTATCCGCTGGATAAATCATTATCCACTGGATAGTGCAATTGGTTTCCCTAATACTTATCCGCTGGATAGAGATTTATCCGGTGGATAGCGCTATCCAACTTTTCAACAACCGTGGCCAGACATTTTGGTCCACTGGTGGGTTCTAAGATGTCTGACAAATGAGTGCAGCAATTCCATACAGATGACGCATCACTATTCAGATCTGGGTGGTGCTTTTAATTGGTTAAAGAAAATTTCCCATGTGGCACAACCAATCAGAAGCACTACCCAGATCTGGGTGGTGAAGTGTCATCAGTAATCATGGAATCTCTATGCTCGTTTCTCAGATGTCATCTCTCAAGGAAACCATTGATGGCATTGCAAAGTGTTTGCTGTTTTCTCAGGCCAGTGGCAACAGCCATTAAGGGTCTTTAGAACTGCTTGTATACCTGCAGGTTGAACTCAAGTCAACTTGTCAGGCTATGTTGCAGTTAACACTATGATTGCCTCTGTTGCTGATACTGTTCTCACATCAGAACAGTATCCTAGGCAGCACTAGACGTTATTTCATAGGTAGGCTGACGACAATATGTGAGAACCAGACTTCACAGAAAGACGTTCCCAAAATAATTTTCAGTTTTGTAGTCAATAATTCTTTATACTGGTTAGTAATCCCCTGTTTTAACTCTAGATCAAAGACTCATTTCTAAATGGAAGGTAAACAAAATGAGCATGATGATGGTGATGCTTCATGTACCCAAGAGCAGGGGGACAATGAAGAGAGATTATTGATAGATGTTGATGGCGAGGAACTTGTTAGTGGTGATAGTGAAGAGGATGAGGGAAAAGGCAATAAATTACCAAACACACAGCCAATTGTGACAGGGGACAGTGGATCTGTTAGTTCAGAGAGTTCAGGAAATGAGAGACGCAGGCCACCACAAATTAACTGTCCTGAGCATATTGTAAGTATGGTTGCAATGATAGAGACATTAAGATATACCGCTTCTATGTACAGGGAGGGACAAAGTAACTCTACCTATCCCATAGCTAGAAATAAAGGTCAACTGCCTCTTTCCCTGGAGAAATTTGGCAAGGCTATAACTTGCGGGTAGTGTAATGATACCTTTACCACATATATATATCAGGCAATTTTCTATGCTCTATACTCTTATAGACCACAGAAATGACATCATAAAATTTTCAAAACTCAAGTGGAACCACAAGCCACATGCTAGTGGTTTCACTACAAAGTTTTGAACATTTTATAGCATCATTTCAATGGTCTATAAGAGTTTAGACCATGAAAAATTGTGGTCAATTTGTTTTTTACAATAACATTTATTTTTTTACGAGAAAACCAAAAACAAAGCAACCGGCACTGTGTGACATGTTGCGTCATTTCCATGGTCTATACTGTCATAGACCATAGCTCTCGACCAATCAGCACCCGAGGATTTGCTCAGTTATTGTAAAAAAGTGGAAAACATCTTTGCCTAGTTACCTATAGCTGTGGGTGAAAATGGTGTATCTTAACGTACCCAATAAAACATATGGTAGATTATCATTCGATGCAAATGTTTCTTCCTTTTCATTGGCCGAGAGCCCACCACGTGGCCTGCAAATAACTGCCTACAAATAATGGTATGCTCATGCGCAATGTCATTCAACTGTTTTTGACTGCAAATACTATTCTACTATGCGTAAATGAAACCACACTTGCTCCTTGCTTGTTTATGTGATCTCTATCATTACTCCTGGAAGGCAGCGCACGCTAACTGCTTTCTGAAGATATTATTTATTAAAAAACTAACTCAGTGATCGAATGATAAAACAATTATTGAACTCGGTTATTGCAAAATATCGTGATTTGTCAGTGCCTCGCATATCAGTTATTTGCCTCAGCCTTCGGCTTCAGCGTATAATTATTGATCTGCTCGCCACTGACAAATCATGATATTTTGCTCAACCTCGTCCAATAATTGCTAATTATTCATAATGGTAATTGAACTGAGTGGAGTGCAATTTGGTCTGAAATCATACGCGTGATTTCAAAATCGAACGAGCGCACAGCGCAAGTTCAATTTGAAATCACAAGTATGATTTCAGACCGAAATTGCATGACACGAAGTTCAATTACCGCTTTATTACATCCATTTTGAAATCGCAGAATTTAGTCAGTACTAATATTTATTGATCAAGTAGCTGGTTTGTTAAAAAGCCGAAACTAAAAGGCTTTTACATCTCATTTTGTATTCGCAACAGAAATGATGCGATATAGAACAAAAATGGTGCGATTTAAAATAGAAATGATGCGATTTAGAACATGAATGACGCGATTTGGAACAGATGCGATTTAGAGCAAAAAATGGTATGATTTGGGAATAAATCACACTGCTGAGAGCCGATCAGATTGCACGGATCGCCAGTGATTTCAAAGTGGATGTAATAAATGCCATTAACTCTTCAGGAGCATTTTGTATAGGTAAACATGGTAAAATATAAGTAATGACTTTAGTTCAGAATTGACCCAAAAAAGCCATTTCTTTGTGACATACAGTCAAGCGTGTGTACAACGGTCACCCTTGGTACATGGCAAGGTGATTGTTATAAACAGGGTGGCAGCTACGTACAGGTCAACCTTGTAGAAAACAGAAGGCAACTGAAAATTTTGGGAAGTTTTCTGGTAACCATAATATACAGGGTGACCACTACCGGTATATACAGTGCTGTTATATACAGGTTTGACTGTTGTTCTTTTAAAGACCCATGTTCCCATGCGGCTTTGCGCACCCTGTACTTCAGAAAATGATTTTGTTCAGCTGAAAATTGCCGTCTTCAGTGTGTGTAGAGTAAGACGTCGGCCAAGTGTGAAAAAGGCAAATGCTCTGCCCAATCAAAACACTGAATTTGACAAAAGAAGTGTTTTAAAACAAAAACACAAGCACACAATGCTGCTTGGGTGAACATGGACCTTTAATGTACATGTATCAAAAATGCTAAAGATTGTTATGAGCATACAGTTGAAGAGGTCTTAACTGTTCTTCAGATTTTGTGCCTGGATTTGTCACCAGAAACCAAGTCAATGTCCTTTCAGTGTAAGAGTGTTCCAGAAAGGTATGTCAGTATTCCTAACATATATACAAGTATTCTTTTTTTTAAAGGGGCTGTGTCACGGCGGTCCAGTTCATTTTGTTAGATTTTGCCAGTTACTCACCCCCAATGGCTATGGAACTTAAAGTAAGCTATGAAATTACTTGTAAATGATAAAATCAGAGATCCGAGACAAACAGATATGTCTCCTGAGCATTATTTTTGAAGTTGCAAGCAGCAGGGATCAACTTTGAAAAACTGTTAGGCTGAACAGTTTTCAAAAACCCTAATTTCAATCCGTTTCAGTCTTCTTCAATTTTGCCCATCCGTGACATCTGTTGTTTCTGTTATGTTATTTTAACCTTCCTTTAAAGTTTTAAGCAGTTATTTTTGTGTTTCTCTTACTGTAACGGGCATTTTGTAATTTAATAATTTGGCTGAATTTCGTGACACAGCTCCTTTAAGTTCATGGTGGAGACCTTGAGCTCATTGTTATGCTTGTATTTAAAGCATATGCACAAAGTACAACGACTGATTTTGACAGGTTTATATGTGAGATATTCATGACTGAATTAAAGATGAGCACATAATTTAAAGTGTTCACATGCACGTGGCATGGAGACTAGGAACAAAATGTTTTTCTAAAAGTAGCAAACAGAATCAAAACTTGTTTCAGTGATTTTAAATCAATAAAAATGGGGAAATCTCTAGATATTTCAACCAAATTTAATACCACAATTCTTTGTTCTTTGTACATTTTTTTGTAATGCCATTATTTTACGAGACAAATGAGTTACAGTGGTCACGTAATAAAGCCAAAAATGTGACTAAATCAATGAATTCATATCAGAAAACACAGGAATACATCAAAGGTAAGTCTCCCTTATTTATTTTATAGAAAAAAGGTAAAAACCACATCTTGTGGTCTCCTGTATTGCAACACCAACTCTCTTGTGAGGAAGTAAATTGCATTCCACTCTTGTAATGTGAGCTTGGGATGCCTGTGGTGCAAGTTAAGAGAAAGTCTGTCTGTTCTTTGATCTACGACTGTAACTGTAACTTTGACAGCTGTACTGTAACAATTGCAGCTTGCTTGGGGGTCTCATCTGAAATAAACTATTATAAAGATCAGGTTAAACTAACAAAATGTAAACTGAGTCAGGCCCAATTGGATTCGTAATCACCTCAAGAATGGTTTAGCTCCACACTGTGTTTTAGTCTACCCAGCCTGCAATAGAAAGATCTTTAGCATCTCTCATAAAATTACTACTGTATTTTTCTGTGAAAAGCACCCACGCCCTTATTTAAAATTATAGCTGCAGCTGTAAAATGAGGAGCACTCATTGGAAGGCTGGAGGTTAATCAAAGGGGCGGAAGTTTAAGCTTAATGACGTTTATTTAATATTATAACCTAGGGGGTTGGGTTCTTATTTGGGGGAGGGAGCTTATCAGAGCATGGGTGCTTAAATTCAAGGAAATACATTTTTTTGCATTCTATTATATGGTGAACTGTCAGTGAAATAAGGTGTACAGTGTACTCGTATTTATGATTTTGTAGGTCAATATTTCAACTTGTCCAGAGATCAGCAGCAATCTTTGTGAAAACCAAGTCAAAAATGAATCCCCATCACCAGTTTTCCATCATGGTTATAGATGATAAGGCTTCTTGGGTAAGCTCTCTATTGTTAGCCTCAATCATGCAAGCCCCTGCATACAGTATATTTAGATTTCTTTGGTAACTATGGATTTGCAAAGTTGAAGCGATTCTTCCATGTACATGTATGGGCCTGCATTTCATCTACAATTATAATGAAAGGCACTCCAAATATTGATTTGTGTCATTTCTTCACACTACCGATCTTTCTCATTTAAACTTTACAATACCCAGGCTAAACTGCTTGAAAACTCTCACCACTCTTCATGGTGGCAGATCCAGGGGGTCTGAACCCCCCTTAAACAGCAACCGGTGTTCACAGTTTGAGAAACACATTATCATCTCTGTGAGAAGTAAATTGCCACAAAAATGTTCAGCAGTCCTTTCTGAACCAAAAAAGTACTAAGTTATTATTCAGCTTCAAGAGGTACGGTAGTCAAGATTCTGTATTTGATCTATTTGCTCATCATATCCAACAACAGTTTCACATGGGCTGGGACCAGGCTCTACCCAAAAAAATTGGCAAGCAAAACGAGTCGAGCAGTAGTCACAATTTTCTTTTTTGCTGTTTCACCCCATTTTTTGCCTCCCCCCTACTATATATAGAGCCTGGTGCCAGGCTAACCACAGTTAGGATATCTTCAGGCAGTTCAAAAATTTATGCTGGACTTGTTTAAAGACCCAATTTCATTTGCAGCTCTGTGTTTATGACATGAGTGCTTTTAATAAATTCTTATTTTCATTTTGCCTTTAATGTATTAGAAAGCTACTCTGATTACTAATAGTTGACACTTCTTGCTATTAGTACAAACACTTCACTAGTGATGTGGAGGTCATCTGCAGCACATTGAATCGCCTGAGTCCTGAGGATACAATTTTATCACAAAATGGATTTGGTATCTTTTTGAAAATAATGCAAACTTGAGAAATGTAGTCCAGCTGAAGGGCCTGCTAGGTTGAAGTGAGCTACCCAAGAAGTGTGGTTTTTTGTGGGGCAAACAAGGTGTATTATTGTAGGCATAGCAATAATATAGTAGTGAGCAGTTTCTTTTGTGATAACACATATGTAACCGCTCAAAATTACATGGAGTTAAATGCATGTTAACATTGTTAATGACAAGGAGCTATTAATAGTCTTGTTAGTGACAAAATTCTATAGAACAGGGTGCAAAGAAAATAATTTTTACAGCTTGCCATTCAGGCAAGCTGAAGTTAGCATAATTTACTAGCCCTGACGTCATTTCAACTAGCCCCCAAAACTTTTTGACCAGTAGAATTGATTTCACAGTTCTTCTGTTTTTCGAATTCCTTGAAAAATTCCTCAAAATCCACTAGCACCGGGCTATCGGACAGTACTTTCTTTGCACGCTGATTGAATCTGTTAAATTGTGTTGTGAGTTATGTCCACTTTAAAGAGCCTTGACTTTTCCTCAGATATGTGTGACCTCTTTGAAGCAATGTAAGTACAATAATAATTAAGAGGCTGGGTGGAAAAAGCTTAAGTACATGAAACTTGTATTATTTTTTTTCAAATTCTCCCTTTATTGTACAGGAAATGAATTAAAATGTCTAGGGACAATCTAAACGTACATCAAGAGATACTGTTACTGGCTGTTTTCCTGTCACTCATTCATTATTTAAGTTTTTTTTTCTAAATAATTCTTTCAATGTCAAGTAGTGCATTCTTAATCTAAGGCATATGCTTTTCCTTCTTATCAGCAAGGAAAGCATTAGTTTACCAGAAGTAGAAGACATCTTGCTTCCTCCTCCTTGTGTGTTTCGACTTATTTTAGTGTATGGACGCTCGCTGTGCATGCCCAAATTGTCTCCAGAAGGCAAGCAGGTTTGTTTAATTTGTGTCTTTGTTCTGCCAAATGTTATGTCTTTTAGCAGATAGTAGGTGTTTATGTATCTACTGCTTAACCTATTTGCCCCTGAACCGGGCGTAAAGGCTAGTGAGGATCCACATCCATTGTACCCCTTATAAAAGATGTAATCAGTTTTATCAGTCAGCACAACTTTGTCATCTAAAGCCCCATGCAAACGGACAGAACATTGTTGGCTTACAACTCCCAACTTTTTTGGAGGTTACTGTACATGTTGCATCTGTTTCAACACCTTGTTGCATGTTTTTGCTTGTAGTTGTGTGTTGTTGGGAATTGTTGCACAAAGTTTGAAACGGTTTAAAGTTTGAAGCCAACAACTCCCAACATTTCTTTTCTTCCGTGATTGCCAAAGCATAGCACAACAATTTTCATGCATTTGCACACCACTGCAAAAACAGACAAAACAACTCCCAACATTGTTGGGGCAAAACAGCTTGATTACTTTCAAAGCGCATTTTTGGCAAACTTGCTTGGGAATACTTGGGAAAAATGCTTTACTGGAAATTCAGAAAAATTATGCCTTTGCTTGTGGAACTACAGTCGACTCCCAATAACTCAAACCTTCAAGGGAAATCAAGAAAAGTTTGAGTTAGAGCGATTTTGGTATGACCTTGAAATGAAAGCGCGCGAACAAAACAGAAACGACAAACGAATGAAAATAGAGCGATTTGATTGGTTTATCGAACGGATACAAACGCGCGTGGCTTTTGGTTGGTTAAGCGAATGCTCAGGTGAAAAAACTTCATGCCCGAGAACTTTCTAGAAATCAACCGATACTTCGCTTTGATGTCATACTACAACACGATTGGCCAATCGAACAATGCCTTCTCCATATTAGGGTTTCTTTGGCGGGAAAACGAAGAGGCCATGTTTTGATCTTTTCATCCATTGGCTGATGAAACAAATAACGAACACTTAGCGAAACCTTTTTTCAAGGTCATACGAAAATCGCTCTATATTATAGGGAGTTTGAGTTATCGGGAGTTTGAGTTATCGGGAGTTTGAAGAAAATAACCAGAAAATAAGCAAATGAATGGGGAGGAAATGCAATTAAGCCACAAAGTATACAGGAATGGACACTGAATTTGAACTGGAGTGACAAAAAAGTAAAGACAAAGAATTGACTCGGCTGTTTTGAAATA
>JBBMOI010000012.1:4037500-4132500 GCA_038088405.1 Porites divaricata
ACGCGCCGACCGCAACTTGCGTTTTGTAACTTTGAAGTTTGTCTGTTAGACGGTCACAGATGTCATCTGCAGTACGTATGGTTCGAGAATTGACTGATAAACACTCACCAGTTTTGAAACCAAAATAAAAGGCCTAGTCTTTCAATAGTTCTATACCAGAAGCTCCTTTTCTTTGAAACACTTTTGATATGAGATCCCTATGTCAAAAACTTGTCAATTTTTACACCTAGAGACAGACATACATATCCACTGCCTACGTTTTTCAGCGAAATTCCGTTTATCGAGTCTTGCCCTTGTGTAAGAACAACAACAACAAAGAAATGAGAGAAAAATCGTGCAAGCAGTTAAAGTCAAATAAGTATCATTTACGTACATTTTTATGATAGCATGATCTAGTATAAATTACTAGGATCATTCATACATATATTAGAGACACAAGTGGCGCAAGTGTAGAACCCTGGGGAACACCACATCATAAAATTAAGGGTCCCGAACTCCTTTGTCCGTAGAAGCTCATGATCTTCTGTATCAAAGGCGTGGTGAGTCTTGGAGGTACCGTAAATCTACATATCCTGTTGTAGTTCATTTACTGTAGTTAAGATTTATACCATTTTAAGGAGTGGCCACAAAGTCCAGTGTACTCAAATTTTGTCAGTAAAAGGCCCTGACCTACCGTATCAAATGCTGTGTTAAGATCCAAAACTACAATTCCACTGATCCGTATTTCCGTACTTCGTCGAGAAATTCTAGACTTTAAAGAGAAATGTTGAACAAAACTAAGTTAATTGTCTGTAAATAACTGGAGCAGCCAGCTTGACGATTTTATTTCATATTTGATCCAAACCAGTCTTCAAAACTCTTTAGGGTTTGATTTTAGTAAATTTGAACGTAAAATTTCTCGTTTTAGGTAGTCTTCAGCATTTATAGATGCAGTGGATATGAGAAGAAATAGAAGATTGCCTTCACCAAAATATTTTATTAGAATTTAGGATTTTCGTTACATTGATCATGCATTTCCTTTGTAATAACGCCGTAATGTAAACCATATAAATCATTATCTGGGAGGTCTGTACAAATACTGCACAAAATGCGTATATTCAACCGTAACGAGCGTGATATTAAATCACGATGAATCTGTGTTTCAATCACAGACCTGAACATCATAATCACGGAAAAATATAGTCACAATATGCCTCGCAGTGACAGGTAATTTTCCAACTTTGTGATTTGCGAAGTCATAAAATGACCCGTGATTTGTAATTGGTAGCTGTCGTGTCTTTTTCCCGCGAGTTTTAATTATGTTAATATATTTCCTTTGTTTTGGAGCACGTGACACTGTTGTGATGCAGTCGGTCACAAAATTTAGAGCCTAAGCGTCGATGTTTTCGCGTGGACTTTATTTTCTTCTTTGTAGCTTGATATTTCAGTTTGATGCGGTTGCACGAACAAGTTTTTTCAAGTATCGAGTTTTGTCGACGAATTTGTATTTGCTCGTGAAGGAGCTGGACAGAAAACAGTGGATTAAACAGGATTTGCTTTACGACGCGTGGACTAGTAATTTGGGCCGAGTGTGAATCTTATCGTCGAAGTAACCCACATTTCCTCTAAATTTTGTGAGAAAACGAGGTTGGTTCAAGAGTTACCTACGAAGATATATGCTGTTTGGAGGTACATTTGTATTTGTAACATTTGCATGCTTGTTATGTTATAAACTTGGGATGGCAGAAAGCCAGCAAGGAGGAGAGCGTGATATTGACATTGAAAACAGAAGGGAGTTAAATGTAGTTGCTGATAATTCGGCTGTTTCTGAAAGAATCGTTGCTTTGAAGAAATCGAAAGCTGGCCATCTTGGAGAGTTAACAAAGATTTATCGTAGACTTGATGAGTATTTGGCAGATCACAAATTTGCCATTGAAGTTCGCGAAGACTCGCATCGCTTGGATAATCAGTGGAAACGATACTCGCATGTGTACTATAATTTGATCCAGTTATTGCACGAGAGTGAAAGAATGTATGAGGAGAATCGATATGCTGAACACAATCGAAAGTACCACTTATATCTTGAGTTTATAGACCGATACATTGCTTCTGAAGAAGGGATTGCAAATGTTTCCGAGACAGGAGACAATATGGCGGATGATGACATGATGCAACTTACCAAAGTATTTTCGGCTAATGTGCCACTATCTGAGCGCGAGGATGATGTTCGAAGTATTTGCTCTGTTCGCTCGAAGGGATCTAATGTTTCCAGATCAAGTGCAGCTGCTCATGAAAAGGCAAGGTTACAGAAAGTTCTTTCTGAGAAAAAGGTGGAACAATTAAAAAGAGCTAAAGCAAGGAGATTAAAGGAAGAACAGTTGAAGTTAGAAAATCAAATTGCAGAAGCTGAGGATGCTGTGGAATTAGCTGAAACCAAGGTTCAATTTTATGAGGAGCTTGAAGATCCCCTTGGAAGTTCTATTAGCAGAGCAAATAGTGTACAAGACTTAAACTGTGAGGAACCGCTAAAAAATATTGAACCAAAACGCATTATTAAGGAATCAATGGAAAGAGACAGAAAGCTGGAAATTGCGGAACATAAACCCAAGATAAAGGATGAGAAGAGAGAAATGCAGGCATCACTTGGGGAGAAATCATTGCCTGGAACGGTTCCGTTATTTAGCTCGACCCCAGGTGGAGCAGCAATTTCAGAGCCTTGTGTTAAGGAGCGTAGCATGAATCCGGAAGCAGCCCCCTTTATCTATGGAGCTTTACCGCACGATCGAGTTTGCCAGCCTGGTAGTGTATCGTTTCCCACACCTGCAACTGAGACTATGATGGCAAGGCTCACAACCAGTATAGACTCGATAGTAACTAAATCTAGTCTCCCTCCCTTGGATTTGGTCAAATTCTCTGGTAATCCTTGTGAATATTTCAGATTCAAATCGCGTTTTGAGGAAATGGTTGATACCCAGAACATTTCAGAAGCTCAGAAAATGTCGCGTTTGTTGCAGTTTCTTGGTGGCCCAGCTAGAAGTGCTGTTGTGGGTTTTGAAGGAGTACCTGGTGGACTGGGTAAGGCCCTAAAAATGTTGCAGCAGCGTTTTGGACAACCACATATTGTAGCAAAGGCATGTGTTGATGCTTTAGTTGATGGACCAAACATATCAAACAACGATGGACAAGGACTGCAGGAATTTGCTGACCGCTCGAGGACATTGTATGAGACATTAAGATCACTCAATGCCTTGTCAGAAATGAACATGTCAAATTTGGCGAAAATGTCAGGGAAGTTACCTGTTGTGCTACAGATTAAGTGGAGAGATGAGGCCCTGAGGATAAGAGAAAGAAAAGGTTTCCCAACTCTTGAGGATCTAGTGATGTTTATTGAAAGGCGTGCTGAAGCAGCTAATGACCCAGTCTTCGGAAGGGTTGGAGAGATGAAGCAATTCTTCCAAAGAAGAAACTCAAGAGCCAGTCGGCAACCGTTGCCCCCAAGTCTTAATGTAGTGACCGGGCCCAAGACAATGGCAGTGCAAGTTGGACCCAGTGATCCGGCGAAATCCGACAAGGAGTCAAATTTTACAACGTTGAAAGTAAAATGTTATGGCTGTGAATCTACACATAAGATAGAGCACTGTCCTGATTTTCTAAACAAATCTGTAAGGCAGAGAATAGTCTTTGCAAGGTACAAGGGACTTTGTTTGAACTGTTTACGCAAGGGACACTTTATTAGTGAGTGCCAGTCAACCTTTAAATGTAAACATTGTCAACAACCACATCATTCCTTATTGCACAAACCAATAGAGGATAAAGAAGGGACATTGCCGAACCCTAAGGAAGGCCCAGGGCCGAGAGAGCAAGCAAATGTGAATACTGTAACTACAACACCTGTTGAAAAAGCAAGTCGCACGTATTCCACGACCTCAAGGACAAAGGTCGCATTACAAGTTGTTCCAGTTAAGATAATGAGCAAAGAAGGAGATTCTGTTGCTACATATGCGCTGCTTGATACTGGGAGTGAAGAGACATTTCTCTGCAAGGCTATTTGTGATAAACTTGGATTACAAGTTAGCAACTGCGACAATTTGGCTGTATGCACATTGTCGGGCGAGTCCTCAATTAAAGTTGGTCAAGCCAATGTTCGAGTGAAAGCTGTTGATAGCCAGGACAATCGCACCCTAGAAATCGAAAACGTTAAAGTTGTAGACAATCTTAACATCACTACAGCAAGAGCTAAGGACTTGTCTAAGTGGCCTCATTTAAAGGACCTTGAAATCCCTGACGTCGATGAGGAGCAGGTGACTATGCTGATCGGTGCAAATGTTCCTGAAGCCCAAGTGCATGAAGAATGTAGGATAGGGGGATCAGGAGAACCATACGCTGTTCGCACTGTACTGGGTTGGGCTGTGCTTGGACCGGTTGATGCTGCAAATACTATGTGCTCCCAACCGAAGAATGTGAATTTTGTAAAGTATGGTGATGAGTTGGTAGATCATCAAATGAAACAGTTTCTAAGGCTTGAAGACATTGACATGAACAGGAGTTCCAAGAAAGGAATGTCAATTAAAGACCAGGAAGCACTGAAAAGAATGGAAAACTCAGTTTGTGTAGAAGGTGGACACTACGAAGTTGGAATGTTATGGAAGAGTGATACCCCTTGGCTGCCAAACAACAAGCAGACAGCAGAAGCAAGACTACAGTCTTTAAAGAGAAAACTCAAGCGTGACAAGAACTTTCACAGAAAGTACAGAGAGTTTATGGAGAACCTCATTCAGAAAGGATATGCCAGAAAAATGACTGAGGAAGAGGTGGTGCGCCGAAGCCAAAGGACATGGTATTTGCCACATCATGGTGTGTTTCACCCCCAAAAGCAGGACAAAATTCGTGTAGTATTTGATGCGGCCTCTTTGCACGACGGAGTTTCTCTCAACAACCAGTTGCTCCAGGGTCCCGACTTAACTAACAATTTGCTTGGTATTTTGCTACGATTTAGAGAATATCCTATAGCACTAGTAGCTGACATAGAGGGCATGTTTAACCAAGTCAAAGTTCCCCCAGAGGACTCTGATGCTTTGAGATTCCTTTGGTGGGAGGACAGTGACCTTGAGAGGCTCTCGGAATTTCAGATGACAACTCATATCTTTGGTGCCACAGACTCACCCAGTTGTGCAAACTTTTGCCTAAAGAAAGCTGCAGAGGACCGTAAGGGAAGATTTAGTGATGAGGCTGTAAGTGCGGTCGACAAGGATTTTTACGTAGATGACTTCGTGAAGTCAGTGAGGACAGTATCTGAAGCAAGCTCGCTAGCCGACGAAGTGACTTGTTTGCTCAGCGAAGCT
Organism: Porites divaricata; assembly: GCA_038088405.1. Taxonomy (NCBI): domain Eukaryota; kingdom Metazoa; phylum Cnidaria; class Anthozoa; order Scleractinia; family Poritidae; genus Porites; species Porites divaricata. The sequence goes on from JBBMOI010000012.1 coordinate 4,042,822, forward strand.
GGATTTAGACTGACGAAATGGATGAGTAACAGTCGAGAGGTGCTGTCTAAGATACCTGACGCGGATCGTGCGAAGCCAACTTTAGATTTAGATCTTGAGAACCTCCCAGTAGAAAGGACACTAGGTGTGCAGTGGGATGTGGAGAGAGATGCTTTCTTATTCAAGGTTCGTGAACCCCACCAACCACCTACTAAACGTGGAATTTTGTCAGCGGTAAGCTCGCTGTATGATCCCATGGGATTTGTTTGCCCGGTTGTCTTGGAAGCCAAGAAGATTTTGCAAGGACTCTGGAAGTTAAATCTGGGATGGGACGATCGGATACCTGAAGATTTACAAATCCTCTGGAACGAGTGGAAGTGCAAGTTGGCTGTCTTGTCACAAGTTCAAGTACCGCGATGTCACCTGATCGACAGCACAGTAGTCGACATATCCCTTCATTTGTTTTCTGATGCTTCAGAAGATGGCTACGGCATGTGCTCGTACCTCAGATTTGTCTATGCTTGCGGAACCTTAAGATGTTCTTTTCTCGTTGGAAGGTCGAGGAGTTCACCAGTGAGACCAATTTCAATTCCAAGGCTTGAGCTGCAAGCAGCGACATTGTCTGTGAAGATGTACATAATGCTTGCAGATGAGCTGACTTACAAGATAAGCAAGACCACATTTTGGTCAGATTCTCAGACGACATTGCAGTATATTAAAAATGAATCTAAACGATTTCAGACGTACGTTGCTAACCGTGTGGCTGAAATACGTGAAGTTACATCACCTGACCAATGGAGGCACTGCCCAGGAAAGGTTAACCCTGCCGATGACGCTTCACGTGGCTTAAAACCTTCGAAACTTTCTTGTCAACATCGATGGTGGAGAGGACCTGAATTCCTTTGGGAGGCAGAGGAGTGCTGGCCAGGTGTAGTGACGTATGGAGAAGTACCAGACAGTGACCCGGAAGTGCAAATTTCAGCAAATGTTTACCCCATAAGTGTTAAAACACGTCGTATTGGCACTCCCACCGAGTGCAGTGAGAATGACAATGCGTCAGAAGATAGTCATGCAGGTTTAAGTAGGCTTATAGAGAGCTGCAGCTCATGGTTAACCCTGCAACGCCGTGTAGCGTGGATGGTACGATTTTGCCAGTGGGTCGCTGGTAAGAGGATTGTCGGTTCTACCGGACCACTGACTTTAGAGGAGCTTAATAAGTCGACTGAAGTAATTGTTCGCTGCGTTCAAAATGAAAGCTTTCCAGAAGATTTCAAGGAAGTGAAGCTGAAAAGGGAAGTCAAGAAATCTAGCAAGCTGGGAAACTTGAGACCAGTGTTAGTAGATGGAGTACTGCGGGTTGGAGGACGATTGCAGAAAGCTGTGGTACTCTCGTGGGACGAGAAACATCCAATGATTCTACCAAAGCACCATCACGTGAGCCAGTTGATTGTTCGTCACTACCACGAGTCTGCTGCTCATAGTGGAAGAGAACAAACTTTGTGTGAACTGCGAAGAATATTCTGGATTATTGGTGGAAGAGGTCTAGTGAAGAAGACTATTAGAAACTGTATCAGGTGCCGAAGAATGAATGCTAAACCCTTGGAGCAGTTTATGGGGTCGCTACCAAGAGCAAGGCTAGAGGCGTACCATCCTCCATTTACATTTACTGGTGTTGACTTGTTCGGGCCATTGACGGTCAAGTGGGGCCGCGGAACCACGAAACGATGGGGATGTTTGTTCACATGTCTCACGACTCGCGCCGTGTATTTGGATGCAACGCCCTCACTCGAAACAGATGATTTTATTATGATTCTCCGCCAATTCATAAGCAGAAGAGGACCACCTAAAGAGATTTGGTCTGACAGGGGCACTAACTTTGTGGGAGCCAACAGAGAGTTGAGAGAGTCTATTGCGCGTTGGAACGAAGAGAAGATTGATCGCCAGTTGCAGCAGAAGGGTATCAAGTGGGTCTTTCAGCCTCCTGCTGCCCCCCATGCGTCCGGAGTTTGGGAACGTCTTGTACAGATTACGAAGAAGCATCTAAAGAGCGTAGTTGCAGATAGGCTACTCAGTGACATTGAACTTAGAACACTGTTAGCTGAGGTGGAGTCCATAGTTAATAACCGCCCCATAACCGCTGTTTCAGATGATCCTGAAGATTGTTCAGCGCTGACACCCAACCATTTCCTTCTTCAAAAAGCCACTCAACTTCCACCTGGAGTATTTGTGAAAGAGGATTCGTTTTCAAGAAAGCGATGGAGAAAGGTGCAATTCCTTGCGGATCACTACTGGAAGAGGTGGATACGAGAATATTTGCCGACTCTTCAGAAAAGATCAAAGTGGGTCAAATCAAGGAGAAATGTGCAGATTGGCGACCTGGTACTTATAGCCGAGGATAACGTGTTGCGTAACCGATGGCCAATGGGACGGGTGATGGAAGTGTTTTGCGGCGAAGACGGAGGAGTACGGTCTGTCAAAATCAAAACAGCAAGCAGCGTGTTCCACCGTCCGGTGACGAAGTTATGCCTGCTGGAGGAAGCTTCTTAAACGGACACGTTTGTTGAGTTTTAAAGACACTTAATTTAAGTTGAACAAACAAACTGCGTAATTACAGCCCGTTTGTTGGGGCCGCTATGTCGTGTCTTTTTCCCGCGAGTTTTAATTATGTTAATATATTTCCTTTGTTTTGGAGCACGTGACACTGTTGTGATGCAGTCGGTCACAAAATTTAGAGCCTAAGCGTCGATGTTTTCGCGTGGACTTTATTTTCTTCTTTGTAGCTTGATATTTCAGTTTGATGCGGTTGCACGAACAAGTTTTTTCAAGTATCGAGTTTTGTCGACGAATTTGTATTTGCTCGTGAAGGAGCTGGACAGAAAACAGTGGATTAAACAGGATTTGCTATACGACGCGTGGACTAGTAATTTGGGCCGAGTGTGAATCTTATCGTCGAAGTAACCCACAGTAGCCTCTCCGCCACTCTGACTACTAATAGAGTGTTTTCACATGACGTCACGGCGGCCATATTGGTGTCCCAGAACAATGAAACGGCGGCCATGTTGGTGTCCCAAACCAATCCTCTGGGAGTTGTACTCTTTTCTTATGCAAATAATTTCTTTTGTTCTAATAAATCTGCATAGATGCTGGCCACGTGAGTGAAAACACTCCATAGGGAGCTTAAGCAACTACGACTACGACGACGACGACAACTTCATAAAACAATAGATTTAATGATCAAAACAACAGCTCTGCACGTGCATCACGCTTTTTTGTACATTTCTTTGCCGTCACTGCACGACTACGACGTGAAAATGCCTAATTCCACGATGTACAGAGGAAGTACACAAGCGAGGACGAAATTTCCTCTCTCTTTCTGAACTTGGATGTGGTTCTTAGGAATTCCACTTTTGGAGGGTTCGCCTACATTTGACAAAGTTAGTGACTTGGAGTAATTGCGATGAAGATTGAAAGAGCGCGAATTCACTTTTTCAGCGACGTTTTCTCTGCCGTCGCCGTCCTCGGATCTTAAGGTCCCTATTATGGAGGACTTGGACATACGACGACGAATTTTCCTTCTTCTTTCTGAACTTGAATAAAATCCTTAAGAATTCAACTCCAGAGAAAGTCGCCTGCATTTGACATATTGAGCTGGTCCAAATAGACGCGATTAAGTTTGAAAGAACGCAAATTCATTTTTTTAGCGACGTTTTCACTGACGTCGTCGTCGTCTTTGCTTAAGGTCCCTGATATTAAGCTTGGAATAGAGCAATCTAAGAAATGTACATATGTTTGCTGCTTTGTCACGGTCATGAGGGGGAGGGGGAGGGTGTCCGAGAATCTAAGGGGGTGTTTACATGAGAAACTCGCACCGGCGCGAGTTTCATGCCGGGATGACTTTTTGATTTCGTATCGCGTTTACATGATGGCTGGGTCATTTTGCATCTCGTTTTTTTGAAGATACACTTCATGTTGATAAAATGCACCTGTGATTCAAAATCGCAAACATTACGCATGTGCTACCCGTTCCAGTCTACCGGCAGACCGATTTCTTACCGAAACGGGTGGTAGTTTCGCATTTACATGATACCGTTGCGAGATTTCGTACCGGAGTGAAATTCTCGCCCCGGTACAAGAACCGGGGTGAACTCACACCGGGGTGACTCGCGCTGGTATGAAATTTTGTGGTGGTATCATGTAAACAAAATATAGAGCCATGAGAGGGAACCGGAGTGAACTCGCGCAGGGGCGAAAGACGCCCCAGTGTCATGTAAACACCCCTTAAGGGGGCTCTCCTGAAACTTAACCTTCCTCGGATTCATCTTTTGGATAATTTGGCTCATTCTTGTAAAACAAAAGGAAACGATTTTCCGTTGGCGCCGAGTCATCCGAGTTTTCATGGAGTGTTGGACAGGTGTAGTCCTCTTCTGGCCCTCCACCAGACTTGCGGTCGTTAACTACAAAACCTTTCCCACTCCAACATCCTAGCCAAAGAGGAGCATCAATATTTGTATTCTTAAAAACATCGACTGGCTGTATTGTAAAATTAAGGTATCCACTTCCGGGGTTAATTTCCATATAAATCAATTTTCCGTTTGGATGCTTGTATAGCTTCATAACATAGGGATCACCCAACAAATGATTTGAAACGTTGCAAATTTCGAAATTTTTCGTTTTGTCTCCACAATCCCAATCAAAGATTTTTGATATACTGTCATATAAATTTGTCTCATCCTCTTTGTGCGGGAGATTAGTTATTTTCATTTTTACCAATTCGAGTCTCTCTTTTTCGTGAAGGACGTAGGGACTAAGGTATCCCATCTTTTTATAAGGAACATTTTCGTTCGTTTTAACGACCACATAAGCAACAACTTTCTTGTCGTTGTCAGAATCAACAATGCAGCGCTTGGGCCAATTTTCCGGATCATTTAGAAAGTAGAGAAACAAGTCAGTTACCCTATTTAACTTAGTTTCTTCCGTATTCGACTCCCCTTCAACTTCCCTGCTTACCTCCCGCTTTAGATCATCTTTAAAAAACTCATAGAAACCCTCCGCTGGACTCTCTAAAGCTACAGTAAGTGAATTGGTCTTGTAGAGTAATTTTTTCAAATAGTCCTTCCACATGCCCGTCTTGCTGTCACAGTTTCTTAGCTTATACATAGTGCAAATAAGATCTGTGAAAAATAGCTGGGTCTGCGTCCCAAGGAAGGCGTAGGTGGAAATGTCTGTCATAAACCTTTTGACTTTGCCAGGATTTGTTTTGCAGTAAGTTTTCATAAATGGCTTTAGGAGCGAATACGTCAGTGGCAGAAATCCAAGCTCAACTTCCAAGAGATCCAGCAGCTTGTGTTCCGTGTCTCTTTGATTGTAGTTATAGGCAAACCTGTTGACGCTGTATTCGCGTATCAAATTATCAGTGCCACATACGGGATTTTTCTTAAGGGACTTCGCTATGTCATCGAATTCTCTGAGAGAATAGCGAATGCTGGCTACCGCGTCAGCCATCCTAGTCATGGCGCCTTCAGCCATGATAAGTTCCTTGAGTTCCCCCTCCATACGGTCAAGATGGTTATGTAGGGCGGCGAATTCCTGTTGTAGATACTCGGCTAGCATGTCAAATGGATTTGGAGTAAAAAAGGTAGTAAGGATACTGGTGATTCCGCCAAAGATCCCGAGTGCGGGACCAACCGCGCCCAAAATCGAGCTAATCGCGATAAGCGTGCCTTCTACGCGAAAGAGCTTGGAGAATTTCTTTGCAGAGTTTAGCTTGTTCATATATCCCTTCACTCCCGTTCGACTAAGATCTGCTATTCCTTCAACTATAGCGTAACTTGCCTGGGCCATGTCATCAGCAATATGGTAAGTCGGCACCTCAAACGGGCGCGTCTCGGGATCAGCGGCCGGAATGGAATCAATGAGTTGTTTTCTTTTCAGCAACTCAGAAATCTTGTTTGGGCAAACACGCAACGGCTTCACTTCAGATTTGAACTCTTTACAGGGAGGAAAAGAGGTTTTTTCTTCGGCGCTGCAGGTAGTCTTAAAGTTTGTTGGCAAGTCAACATAGATGTTGGTATCTACTGCCACAGCTTGGAGACAGAGATCTTCCCCAGAGGGAGAAAATACCTCAATGTGCTTTACGCCTTTTTGTGGTATCAATACCGGGAGATCATATCGCTGCATCCCACGGCTTGGGTCAATTCTTGCAGTAAACAAGGATCTTCCATCAACAGGTTCCAAAGTTTTTGCACCTATTTTGAAAGACGCCTTTCCGTTCCCCTCAAAATCATCGCAAAAAGCCACTGAGACACCCGACTTCTGTGATGCTACGCTTTCTGCGGCGTCTGACTGTTGAGCACGAAGTATTAAGACAAACGCTACGAATACCGACCATTTCATGGTAACACTGCTGAGTATTTACTTTGCTAAAATAGACAGCAATCTTGGCTGATTACAGCCAGAATAGTCGGTTGAGACTATTGAACTTGCTTTATTAAAAGTATAGCTTTGAAATATTAATTCTGAAAACTCAAAGATAAAGTCATTGCAGAAGCCAGTCCAATGGCCAGCAATGTTGAGTGTCCTTCGAATACCAGTTTTTGACCTCTTGCTGGGAAGTTGTCAGGCGGAGAGAAAAGTAATTGTTTGTTGATGACAGTTTACCTAACTATGAAATATTTAAATCAAAGATGAAGTAATTTCAGATGCCATTCCAACGGCCAAGTAATTTCGAGTGTTTTGTGACGTCTTTGTGGGAAGTTGTCAGGCGGAGAGACAAGTCGTTGTTTCTTGATAACAAATTTTACAGGTATACCTGATTCCGGAATCATCAAATTCAAGGTGCTTTGAGTGTCCTGAAAGACATGTGTCATATTCGAGTCAAGGATCAAGAATAAAATGTAGTAAATATACAAGCAAAGGGGAAACAAAAGTGGAAAAGTTCGGGCTGCCTGTGAGCATTCTCTGGGACACGTTCCCTCCCAACACCTTCCCTTTGTGGCAACAGATAAAACATTACCAACTCCTACTTTTACCTCCACCTGTCATTCCTCCTCTTAGCTTAGTTCTGAACTGAAATTGGGTCTAGCACAATAGCTAAAGTAAGTGCATGCAAAAGCTTTGTTTAGCAAAGTAATTGCGTTTCAGTATAACCGTAGGGTAGCACTTAAACATAGGTCGTAAGTTTAAGTACCTTAAGACATAGTTTGTCTGTAATAGCCACGCAATTCGCAATTCACAATTCTATTTATTGTCATTTCCACATAATAAATGCTATTGTCGATTAAAAGATTGGCTACATTGAACTACCAGAAAAGATTATTTATAACAATAATAACAAAAACTAACTAGTGCTATTAAAGCTAAATTACACACAGAATTTTCCAGTTACAGTCTTCTTGCCCGCTTTTCCGTCGGAGGATAGAAAGACAAAGTGGTGAAGTATAAGCAAACCAAATGATGAAAGAGCATCATATATCTTTTAAGCTCAGAAAGTGAAAATTGGATACAGGGGAATCCCGATTTTTTGAACCACCTCGAAAAAGCAAATTGGTTCGAATTATCGGGAGGTTAAAAAATCGGGGGTAAAATTACAGCCTTTGACGTTTGGTTCGAAAATCAGAATTCTATTCCAAGTTTGTGACCAGTAGAACTAAAGATAGAGAATCGTTTGATAAAGAAAAGAGCGCAATTTAGTGTGAAGTGTTTCTCATCTAATCTTCTATTTCTTCTATATAAAACATATAATGTCATATGTTGTGCAATCTCTGGCGAACAGTGACTTCCATTTTCTATCAATAATTTATGGTAACTTCTCGTTAATTTTACCGTTGCTTGTCGCTGGTTTGAGTTCTTTAAAGATCTAATAAGAGAGATTTCGTGTTTTCTATTTACGATAAGAATACAACTATTTTAGTTTATTGTTTTAAATTGAACTAGATGAGATTGATGTGCTTAGCTACCTGGCTCTGTCAATGATGTTTTTTAGTAGTCATCGCCGGCTAATTTATTTATTTGTTGACCACCATCTAGCCGTCTGGTTGTATTTGTGCTTCGGTTATGTTAAACTGTCTACAAATGTGATTTGTGAAGGAGATGAAGGAATGTTACCCTGTATTTGCTTATTCTTTTGCTATGATTTTTTGATACAATGAGGAATCGTTGAGCAATTCTGTTTTCAGGATGCCCTTGTAGATGGTGGCAAAACTTTAGAGATGATTTCCCAACTTCGTTTTCCACATGGTCATGTTTTCATCAAGTATACACCTGTTTCAAAAAACGTTGACGATTAAAAGGTATAAACCATGAACGATGAAGCTTCAAGGATTTTATGGGTATATGTTAGTATTAGCAAAGCAAATTCAAAGTTGTTACCTAGTTTAGCTAATATGTAATCCTGATTATCTCGAGCTTCTCGGGCGGATGGAAATCTCAGGATTCCTTTGCTCAAGGCATTTCGTTTTTTTTCTTACAACACTTTCCAGAAAAAGTTTTGGTCTTATTATAGATTTTTAAGTGTACGTTGGTGAATAGCGCTTCGCTCTTCAACACCAAAGGGAAGAAGCATGTGACCAAAGGTGAAGTTATCGGCAGGAAATGTGGACAAAATCGTTTGGGCCTTGTTGGAATGCATCTGATCAGAGCGAGAAGGTCATGATGATGTAAGCTTTTCAAGAAAGAGCTTTAAATTTCTGATGCTAATAAATGTCTACCCAAAAATCCTTGAAGTCTCATCGTTCACGGTTTATACTTTTCAAGCACCGACAACGTTTCTTCAATCAGGTGTATCCACTAGATTCAGTTTTTTATTTTATATATTTTTTTAACCTCTTGTCAGGTTTTTTTTATTGTTAGTAACGTTTTTTGTACAACAATCGCAAAAAAAGAATAAAAAAACAACATAACATATAATAACAGAAAAGAAACGAAGCGTTAATGTTACGACTATCACTACTTGTAGACTACTCGAAACATCATTTCTACGTTAAACAAAACACAACGTTAGTCAAACGCTAACTGGAATTAACAACACATTTACCAAGCTATACACTAACACGAAATACTAGACACTAAGCAAGCGCAACCTAAAGAAACCAAATAAGAAACTGCTATTGAGGTGATAGTTATTGAGGTGATAGCTAAAGTTCAGTTTGTCATACGTGCCCAATACTTCAGATTTATACAATAATAAAGGTTTAAATAGTGTGGTAAAAAGTTTTTTTTATCAATTGATAAGAAATGAAAGTCAAAAAAAACGTTTTGTTGCAAAAAAAAAACACGTCTATATAAATTGTTCTATTAATATTCGTTTTGAATTTGAGAAACTTCCATCAGGGATTGCAAAAGGAAAGCTAAAGGAATAGTCTTGTTAAATTTCAATAAGATCATCGTCCATAACAAGGAGTATTTTATGAGCGTTGATTTACGGCAGAGCTTCTCGAAAATAACGTTAACAGATTGGGCACGCGGTTTTCTTTTACCCATTTTGCGGTTGTGGTGCCTGGAAGGAAAAGGAGATCTCGAAGTCGTCTCACATGATATCGAATAACTCTAAGAAATATAGCGCTGCGAACGAAGACAAATTGCAGATTGAAAAACCAAAGCCTAAGTAGTGGAATTTGATATTGAGTTTCCGGGTGCTTTACCGGTGATGTTTCGTCTTAGCGATCTTCTCCATATTTGATAAAATACCAGAAACGTCTCGGCGGGACGTCGTCAAACGACAAGCAATAAACCATTGTACAGTTACAGGTGGAAACGAGGCTGGAATTGACCTCGTTCACTTGACGCACCCCTTCCTTCCTTATTGTGTAAGTCATGTTGTTCTTATGTTAACTTCTATTTTATCAGTATAGCGATTTTCGTATGACCTTGAAAAATGGTTTCCGTAAGTGTTTGTTATTTGTTTTATCAGCCAATGGATGGAAAGAACAAAACATGGACTCTTCGTTTTCCCGCCAAAGAAAACCCTAATATGGAGAAGGCATTGTTCGATTGACCAATCGTGTTGCAGTATGACGTCAAGCAATTTCTAGAAAGTTCTTCGGGCATGAAGTTTGTTTACCCGAGCGTTCGCTTAGCCAACCAAAAGCCAGGTGCGTTTGTATCCGTTCGATACACCAATCAAATCGCTCTATTTCCGTTCGTTTGTTGTTTCTGTTTTGTTCGCGCGTTTTCATTTCAAGGTCATACGAAAATCGCTCTATAAGTTCCATAAGAAAATTAAGCAGGTTTGTATGAAAACAAGGTCAACCTCAGCCTCATGCTCATAGGCTACAACTGCTGAAAATGGTCCATTCTAGTATGATTACGGGTGGCATTCTGCAGGTGCATAACATGACACCTGGGCCCAGTTGTTCGAACGCCGGTTAGCGGTTACCCGGGGTTTGATTTTAACCCGGCAGAGTTTCTTTTTCTTTTTATTCGAAGCACTCTCTCGGAAAGTTCTCTATTCCTTTTAGAGTATCCAATCATCAAATTGTAGGCGAAGAGAATTAAAACTGAATTTACTTTTTCAGCTCTCATATCTGAGTTCAAATTTCGCGCTAACCTAGGGTTACCTTAACCCAGCTTCGAACAACCCGGCCCTGATGTTTTACCATTACAGTGGAATAGGGATTTTTAAAACTTCCAAGGGGAATGGAAATTGGTTCGAAAAATCAGGAGGAATATATTCGAAAAATCAAAGGTCGCATGGAATCACACCTGTTTTAACACGGTTTTATTTTAAAAGAACCAAGAAGGCCGCAGACAACAACGGCCTTATTCTCAAACTAAACCTACATGTAGTGTAAATTATAAAAGATTTAAGCCAACTAAGCAAACTAAAAACCAGTACTGTATTGGTATACAGTATGTATTAATTTTGCGCGGACTGCATTTACTGTAACAGAAGCCCACAGTAGTGAAAAATGTATAATTATAGTGATTCATAATTACCTGTGCTAAAATAACGGGTGATAAGGTGTTGCTTTTTTCAACACAGAAACTCAGGCTCTTCTCTACATTGTCCGTAATGATTCTGATTGTGCAACAACGGCTTTGCAGTTTATAAAAGATTTTTCACTGGCTTTGTATTGCTGGTTCTCTCCTTTGCTCGAAGAAGTTTTTCTCCGGGTACTCCGGTTTTCCCCTTTCCTCAAAACCAGCATTTCCAAATTCCAATTCAATCAGGAATCAGGTAGACGAAGAACCACTTTGTGCATGTGCTACCTCCAAATCATTATTTATTATTTATTTTATTAGCAAGTATATAAATACACCTTCTCCGGAACTTGTTGAATGCTTAACTAGGAGCACATGTGGCCAAAATCTTGTTTTTCAGGTTGGTTCCTGAAATTTCAAGGTTCAAGAAATCGAAAGTAAATTTTTGAAAGGAATCAAAATTAGCTCTAAGTAACATATGTTGCCTTTTTGGAAAATAGATCAAAATTATGCTCGTAATGACAAATTATGCAAAAAATGATGCTTTCAAAATCTATTAAATTCTTATCCAAGTGATCTGTGACGTCACTGCGGAGGCCTGGGGAAAGAAATTTTAATGCCTTATCCCATAAACCAAAGCCGACGGGAACAGATTGAATTGAATTGAATTGGTGCGCGCGTTGGTTTATGGGATACGGCATTAAAATTTCTTTCCCCAGGCCCCCGCAATGACGTCACAGATCACCTGGATGTTGTTGAGATTCAACATGTTCTTTACATGCTGGTATCATCATCTTGTGGGTCCTCTATTTGGTAGCAAGGGTTCACGTGGTTGTAAAGGGTGCCAGGCTTAGCAGCAGATGGGTCCCCGGACTGGTCAATTAGGTTCTCCTGACTGAGTACCGGTCCCTGCTTAACATCCTCGTTCGTATCATATATGGGATTCTGGAAGGTTTGATCAGTAGCTGACGTTCTCATCTTGCCCATTTTAAAATGGCGGATTTTCTTGATGCGGTAGCGAACAGCGTACGCCAACACTCCTTAAGAAGAGAAGAGGAAACAACAATTTTTACAAAACGATTTGTAACAAAAACTGGTCCAATCGTAACATTTCTACAGAAACTTTTTCCTACACAGTAATTTTCAAGGAGTTATAATAACTCCTCTAGTGGAGCTAATTTAACTCCTTACTGTGGGGTTATTTTATAGGGAGTTATTTTAACTCCAAAAAGGGGTTTAAATAACTCTTTTTCAGGAGTAAAAGTGACCCCAGATATTGAGGAGTTAAAATAACCCCAAAAAAGGAGTTATCCCGTACCTAAAATGTTTACTCCACTTTCAGAGTTAATTTAACTCCAAGAAGAGTAAAAACAATCCATGTAAGGAGTAAAAATAACCCCATTTCGGAGTTATTTTAACTCCAGACTGGGAGTAAAAAGAACTCTTTTTCAGGAGTAAAAATGACCCCAATTTCGGAGTTAAATTAGGAGTTAAAGTAACCCCAAAAAGGGGGTTATCCTGTACCTAAATTTTTACTCCATTTGTTTAGGTAATAGCATGATTAGTAGTGATATTTGGCATAAATACCACGAGTGATATTTCCAAATTGTTATACGTAATTTGAGACAATTGTTATACGTAATTTGAGACAATTTTGAAATATCACGAGTGGTATTTGTGCAAATATCACGTACAAATCATGCTATTATTTGTTTATACTACTACCCGCAAAAGGTTTGTAATTTTCACATGTAGGTATTTCAAATTAAGCTGAAATACCATTGCTCTAAGCCAATCAAGTTGCAGAAATTTCTCATGTAGTAGTATAATTGGAGTTATAATAACTCCCTAAACATTACGGTGTACTATAATAACCCACGTTCGAGTATAGCAGTGCAATTCTCGTGCCCTGATAAAATTATAGTTCAGCACTTTTTATTTTATAACTTTGTTTTTGCGAAAAGAAAATTTATCTCATACATAGTAGTGTATTATGATGCTTGTGGACGTTTCGTATTGCATGGCAGCAACGTGTGCCTGTTCTCGATCTTACTAATCGGGCTTTCAACTGATTTTTGTCAACTGATGTCAGTGGAAAAGTCAGCTTTCGAATCTGTTTACGATGGCAGATTTACTTTTCGTTATCAACTCAGCACTAAAAAATGTTTAAAAGTAACCCCTTAGTTCTTATTGTTGATGAATGAGTAGCGTGATTCAGGTAGTGTTCTTTGAAAACAATTACATTTTCCACCCTCACCATATTCTACCGATCCAGTGTAGGGAGTCATATGATTGACTTAACCCTCTACCGCCGAGAGAAACCCAATGTACCAATCTCAATCTTGAGTCTTTGAATAAAGTGATCTCTGAGAGCTTAGAAGGACAAACCATGCATACAGAAAAAGACTAAAAAAATGCTTAATTTGGTTTGCGATGGAACGTACCTGCCAGTAGAATGACAATAATAGCCACGCATGCGCCAAAGGCTATCTTCCATTTGGTGGCGACATCTTTATCACTTCCAAGCCCGGACGCGTGTGGACGCCTAGTCGTCTTCTCAACTTCGTTTCGTGTTGTTCTGGTTTCGTCTATAGCAGTAGTAGCCACTGACTCCTTCAACGTGGTTTCAGTGGGAGGGAAAGTCGTAGGATAAGTAACGATCTCTGGTGAAAGATGTACGAGAAGACCATTAAAGAATTTACGTGTTGTCATACAATTTCAGCTTTCAGCTTATAGAGGATGGTATGTCACTCAACTAAAAAAATGGTGGACTGGCCCAAATGAGGAGAGAAACGTTCCTTTGTCATTAAGTAAAACTAAATCCAGTTATAGATTATTACTACTCTCACAACGGATGGCTTAAAACTGCTTAGCAGTCACGATTGCTGCAGATTTGCCATGGCGAGAGGAGGCAACGCGTATCATTATCATCTAGACTTACCTTTGCAGGAAGAACGCGTTTCTAATCCTGTTTTGCGGGAATTAGAACCCGAGGGACAAAGAAAACAGGACGTTTGTCCCTGATGTGGTTGGTATGTTCCAATAGGACACGGAAAGCATGCCGTCGTTGTCCCATTTAAGGCACCATAAGTACCTGATGGACAGTTCACTGTAAGAAAAAAAGTTTAGAACTTTATGCGGACCCTTACAGTAGACTACCAGGAAGAGTTTCGATACGACTTCGAGTCTCCAACTAAATCTGAGCGCTTAAGATAATTCTACCACACTTATTTTTACGTCCCTATAGAGCGATTTTCGTATGACCTTGAAATGAAAGCGCGCGAACAAAACAGAAACGACAAACGAACGGAAATAGAGCGATTTGATTGGTTTATCGAACTGACAGACAAACGCGTCTGGCTTTTCATTGGTTAAGCGAACGCTCAGGTGAAAAAACGTCATGCCCGAGAACTTTCTAGAAATCAACCGATACTTCGCTTTGACGTCATACTACAACACGATTGGCCAATCGAACAATGTCTTCTCCATATTAGGGTTTCTTTGGCGGGAAAACAAAGAGGCCATGTTTTGATCTTTTCATCCATTGGCTAATGAAACAAAGAACGAACACTTACCGAAACCTTTTCTCAAGGTCATACGAAAATCGCTCTATTGGCTCGACGTTAGGAAGGAGCGAACGATCTGGCGGGGCATTAGCATATTTTAAATGTTAAATTTCACTTAGTCTATGCCTGAAGGACAGTGCAAAGGTAGGAAATGCCCCTTTAATTCCAAACAACTGACATACTTCATTTTACAGATCAGATAAGTCAAAAAGGAACAGTAAAAATTATTTGTCCTGGAATTGCCATAGACGAATAAGGAAAGGCGCATTCAAAAATGACCTGTTCCCTTAACTATGTAATAGCCGGTGAAACTTTGTCAAAGTGAGGAATAAAAAACCTGAAGGTACTGACTGAAATTTCTTGAAACGCCATAAAATAAGGTTTAGTAGGTTGGTTTCCCATCTGGCTGGAAGTAAACCAGTTCGAACAACAGCCCCAGTTTGCAACCTCGACCCCAGAATCTTTCGAAAACTAGAAGACCTTGGGGACGTGTCTGCTTTAGTTAGTGGCCGAAGCGATCGAGATTTGAAACTTGGGCGATTGAACAACTCGGCCAATTTTGCTGCCTCCTGTAAAAACTTGATTTTTAATAATGATACGAGTGTGTCTTAAGGGCAGGACAAACATAATAGCCAAAGACGAGTACTGGCCGTTGTTGCTTTTGCGTTCCTTTTTCTTCACTGCGTGATAATAATAACAAAACTGATCTTTTATTTTCAAGTTTCGTTTGGAAATGTGTCTCTTGATTACATAGTTTGGATCTCAACGCAGTTACGTCATGTCAGGATAACCCCGTCCCTTAACTTACCGCAAAGGAAATTATTCACATACAACATCGTGCCAGTGGGACACATGGATTTGTACTCTCCAGTTTCCCATGAGCTTGGATCAATGTACAGGCCGACATCTTTGACATTTAAGCTGATTCCCCTGGTATTTGACTCGTTAACCAGAACAGCTACGGACTGTTTCATCACATTCACAGAGTCCATTACACTTCGAGCGTTCTCCCTCTCGGTTCTGTTAGTCGACTCTGGTCCTGTTACATTTAAGCTGAGCAACCTCAAGGATACACTGCAAGAGACGTTTTTCTGGCCGTTACTTTTGCAGTCATGTATAGTGAGATTCTTCACTGCAGTAGATGAAAGGTTCGCCAAGTTGCTTACCACTCTTTTAAAAGAAAATTGTACGTCTAACTGAAAACGTTCGTAGTCGTGTAAAGGAGTGTTATCAATATCCATCTGATTGTTTTCTTCATAAGAATCTTGAAGACTTTTGTAGTTACCAAGTATCTCAAACGATAATCCCAACGAAGGCACCACCAAGGAAAATCCAAGAACTCTCACGTGGACATCATGGGACAAAGTGAAGTCGAACGGATTGGACACGTTACACTTGTAAAATCCTTCCTCTTGATTCTGGACTGATGTGAACTTCAAAACGGAAAAGTTGCCATTTTCAACCATTCTGTATCCATTCCCTTCGGAAGGCATGAAAAGCCACTGATACCGAAGTGGTCGGACCAAGCTTGTTGCCTTACAGCGCAAATAAAAGCCGGTGTTGATAGGAATGTTTAGCTTGCTTGGAGGCTGATATATCAGGGTTGGAGGTGAATGTACCAGAACTAAACTGGGCGTCGATGTCTCCACACTCACGTGGTTGTAAGCTTCACATGTATAATTACCACTATCTTTTGTTGTTACTTTTTCTATTAGCAGGTTTTCTGTGTCACTTTCTTGTAGAAGCACGCCATTCTTCTTCCAGCGATAAGATGGCGCGGGGTCTCCGGTGGCTTTGCAAGTCAGCTCGAGCGTCTGTCCAGTTTTCATGTCTTTCATCGCTTCTGGGTGATTTGTAATGTTGGGGGCGACCGCACAGAGAATCTTTTCTCTCTTGATGTCCTGCAAAATCTGTAGAATTCTTGAGGATCTCTCGGCAGCGTCGGCCACTGTAAGGTCTTCAAGTGAAACAAGGGCTTTGACTTCCCTCCCGAGTACTGCTAATGTTTTCTTCAGCCTGACTGCCTCAGGAAGAGTTAAGTCTTGGTAGAGATAGCTCCAGTTGTCCACAAAGTCTTCCATGCAATCCACGAAACCATTGCACTCCAGTGATGTGCAGTTAAATACCCTCTCCATACTCGCTTCCCAGTCTCTGTAGACAACTTCTATCGCCGTTTGCACTTTATCGTGATTTGTAGCATTTCTTAGTTCAATTAAGTCAACTGCACTTATAACCTCCTCGTCTGATGACACGGCCATCATAGACTCCTTCAAATCCTTGGCGGTGAGCCCAAACTCCGCAGCTTGGGTCATGTTGATTGTAAAATCATGGGCTTCAGCATGCCGTTGCCTTATGGTTTTATTCGTGGCATTATTGAAAGTCATTAATGACTGTGTAGAGATCTTATAAAGGGAACTTATTATGTCAGTCAAGGCGTGTTGATAGTTTGTAACCAGTGCACATTTTTTCTTGAATTCAACCAGATTTGTTACATAAGCTTTGCCTTCGTTAATGGCTCGCTTTCTTCTTTCTGTCCGTTTTGCTGAAGAAATCTGATTTAATGGATGCCTGGAACGGAGAATAACGCTAACGTTACCAAAAAGCTCTTTGACTATTTGTTTTGATATTTGTTGCAAGGAATCGTTAAATGATGCAAAATTGAGAACTGGAAAGATCGTTTTCTCTGTGTCCTTGGAGGCTATTTTGAACATCACTGGTATTGAAGTTTCGTGGGGTGAGGAAAAGGTAACATCGAATGAAATTTCCCTTATATCCACTGGAAATGTTTGATTGGTGCTATTCCAGAGTCGTGCCAAAGCAATTGCGTCTTTTATTAGAGCGCGATTCTCAGCATTCGCCCTTTGTGAGATGTTACTGGCTTTTGCAACAGCATCATGTACTCTTTGAAGGATATTGCGTTCGCTGGAAGCGGCTTCCAAATCAATCTTTCGTTTAGAAAGTTCAATCTCCGCAATTCTGAGTTTCTTTTCTGCCTTTTGTAATTTCGTAACTGGTTTAAAGAGATCCCTTTTTGCCGCATTAAGCTTGGACAAGGCCTTCTCTCTAGTCTTGCGGCAAAAAACATTTTTTTCCTTGCATCTCAACTCCTTCATCCGCGATGCACAGTTTACCTCTTTGCAACAAGGGGTGGCAACAGTTTCTTTTATAACGTTTACTTTGCATGAAATCTCACACGAATAAGGTATGTTTGTAAACTTATAATTGAAGACATCCCTCACACAAGGATTACGTTCTACCTTGCAGTTCCATTCACCCTCATCGTTACACCCAGTGACTGCATCGACCACTCCACCGGAAACCCCGTCGGGAGCTTCAGGACCAGGATTTTTGGGATCGCTTGGCGCAAAGATTGTATCTTTCGCCATTTCCGTGTACTTTTCGACATACGGGTCAGCCACTTGCCATAGTGCAGCTCCCGCTGCAGATTTCGCAGCTTTTTCCTCGCTTCCAGTGACAGCATACGTAACTGCTCCGCTGGCTATTGGATATGCAACTTGTGGTGGAACGCCTACAGACACTAGCCCATAGGTAACACCTGCCTTAGCGGCTGTTGTAATAACTGCTTTTCCCACTTTCTCAAAATTACAGCCCACGAAGGAGAAGACGTCATCTCCCGAATGATCGCATTTCTCTTCCAAGCAGGTTGCCATCGCCTTATATGGAGGAATCCTTTCCTTTCGGACATTATGACAAATTGCTGGACAAAGTCCTTGTTCCTCGCTGATGAGGTCTTTGTAACAAGTATTACATGCTGTTCCAGCAACACAGACGTAACGACATTTAGTTACAGAACATAGTCGTTCAAGTGATGATTTGAGTTTGTTGACGTCTTGGTTTCTCAAGGATACATTTTTCTCGGCGGCAGTAACCTCCTTCGAAGCGGCTTTTTGGAATTTCAATGCCCAGAGGTATTTTGTGATGGCCAAACTAGTCCTATTTTCGGAACGAAGAAGTCTTGTTTTACTTTTTCCAAGTCTTTCGCTCATTTTTTTATCGATATTTTTTAGGGCTACTAGCCGTTGTGCAGTATTTTCCACAATAACTTCAATGTACTCCTTTATCATTCCTTTCATGACATTTTCTAATGCATCATTCGCGCCTCCTACATTGGATCTTCCAAATATTCCGGTAAGCTTTAAAAGTAAATAATCCCAAGGTTGCAGTCGACTTGAGCCACTTAGGGATAGGCGATATGCATTGAAGAGGAGGATGTCTCGTTTAAAGCAAGCAGAGGTGTTTGAAATTGTGACTTGCGATTCAAACGAGTCACCCAGTATTGACACTGTTGCGTTAATGATTCCATAAGATTTGTTCTGGCTGTCAAAAGGTAGAAATATCTCGACAGAATCCGATTGAGATGTTGTGAAGAATCTTCCTAAGGCTGCCGTCTGGTTGAATCTTGCTGACAATTTCAGATCCTGAGCTTTCCTTTCACCACCGCATCGTTTAAAATTTTCATTAGTAGCAATTTCCGACTTAATGGTCACGTTGGGAAACTTCAGTGGCCCAAACTTGACGGTCCCGTTTATGTAAAGCTCCAAATGCATGGCTGATCTCGAGGTTGACGAGGAATTATTCAAATTGTGAGATTTGGCAACCAACGTAACATTGCTATTAGGATTTTCTATGAAAGAGCCAAGCGGAGTAGACGTAAAGGGATCTTTTTGCAAGAGGCCGTTCAGGGACATTTCATATGTATCTTTGAACTTGCAAGATGTGTAGTTTTCATACTCTGTTAAAAATTAATAAAACGTAAGATTTCATACTTTTAAAAAACGATTTTCAAGGTAAATCCACTGCAAAGAAAAATTTCTTAAGAATTGACATGCTGTGACTTGTGGGTTCACTATAGAAATCACACATGCACCGGCGGTGACTTCCTCGATAATGATCTGCGGTACATTTTCGTCACGGTCGTAGTCGCTGAATGTAGGTGGTCTCTTAAACAGCTCTCCAAAATATACCTTGGACCCTGTCCAGGATTTCTTAACACGTTCTTGGTCTCAGATTTAGGCGCTCATTGGCCCCAGAAAAGGTTATTTGACTTTTCCCGCTAGAATTTAAGGTGCGGACAACCTGTTGAGGCCATTACACATGCGTAGTGAATGAACCACCAACCATGTCCTTTGGATCCCATGCGAAAGTTCAGGGGCACCCAACGAGAATATAGTTCAAAACTACTTAAACATAGCATTGTTAAACGTGTTTTAGTATTTGAACGGTAGAGATAGTCATATTTTTATCCCCTAAAATTTTTTCATCTGTTCGGATTTCCTAGCTAAAGGTCTAGTGATCCGAAAACAACCAGAAAAAAGGCTCCCGAAAATTCTAGGTGACCTTTATAGAGTAAAAATCCGTTAAAAATGGGCAATTATACCATTTTTTTAGATGTTCGAAAATCCTAGGAGAGGCAGGCAAGCAAGAAATTTTACAACAAATGTTCCGAAAATTCTAGATCTCAAATCGTCTTCCGAACAGATATTTTCCGAAAATTGACGTTGGGTGCCCCTGAAAGCTCTGGTAAAAGGTGAAACATATATATTACAGTTGAAACTTCACTAACGGCCACCTCTCTGCAAAGGCCACCTTTCTACTCCTTTCTACAACGACCACAGTGCAGGAAGGTCCCTAGCATCTTAACAGAAACCAGCTACTCATCCTACCACAGTAAAGTATCGACTCGTCTACGTGTGATTGTTTACTTTAATGATGTCATTCTTACTTATTATAGATAAGCAAATAGAGGACCAGCAAAATCGTATACTGGTACACTGACCTTGGTATTGCACCTTTCCCGAGCACCTATACAATGACATGTTTAATATCATCTGTTGCTTTAGAAAAGAAAGAGCTACGGACACAGTCGTTTGCCCTCGAAAGCCAGCCGTCCAAGAACTTGGATTTTTGACCCACACCTGTGTTTTAATAACACCGTCTTAGTCTTAGGTTTTGACATGCAATTAGTGCTGAAGATATACAATATTGTAGCCTGTGTATAGACGTAAAACGTCTGTACACAGGCTAACATATTGTGGTGGACAAAATAACTTGCCATTGAGTTTTCCAAGGTGATTCCGTGGACAGAATGAAGAAATCTATTTTGCAATAAGAAAAAATTTTAGAGGGGCGTTTGAAATTAATGTAACATTCTGCGTATCCAGTGTTCCTACTCCGGAAACTTTTATAAAGAGAGAGAAGAAAAAAATGAACAAGTCCTCTTCTCTATGCTATGGAACACTTTCTTGTCAGCGTAGTCAAATTTGCCCAAAATAACACCAACCCTCTGTTGTCGTGATTCAAGAACGTGCTTTGGACCTAAAGTGATATTTAAATACGTAAATCTTGAATTTTGTGCGTGTGTTTTTGAAACTGCTCATATGCCTCCACGCTCCATCGTTTTAATTATGTCTATTTTAGACAGGTTTACTTTTGTTCAAACTTACATTGTTGTTATCCTGAATGCCAATAACAGCATTTCCCAGTAAGCTCACTTTCATAGAATGGATGGGGTGAGACCCAAAAATAGTCTTTTCTACTCTTCCATAGAGTTCTAGGTTGCCAGGTATGAGAACATTCCCTCTATTTCCTGCGTTTACCGAATAGCTCGTTGTTCTTTGTCCAAAAAACTGCATTGCCAGGACAGAGATGTTCCAGCCTTTAGTTGCAAGGTCCTGGTACACGGGCATATTTTTCAGGGCAACATACGATAGCGGATTGAAGGCAAGAACGACCTTGCTGGGAAGAACATCTAAGCAAAGCTCCACAGCGGCTAGAAGGAACGAATTTTTGCCATATTTTGGAAGCTTTACAAAAGTCCCGTTGACCTCAACGGTTATTGCACCAGTGTACAAAAGGACAGAGTAGTAGGTGTGATCATTTAGTGAAAGTCCCAAACCCTTCAAGACGCTTTTCAGTTCCATTCCAGTCCAAATATAAGTGATAACGTCATTTGGCTCAACAGTCGAAAAAGTTTTTGACGGGGTTAAACGGAGCCACCTGGGTAAGCTGGTATTTAGGGATTGAAGAAAAACGGTCGCTAACGTTTCTGAGGGAAGACATTCAAGGTTTTTAGGGGTTTTGTCATAGCATTGCCCTGCGGCCCTTGAAACCGAAAAGCGATCTATTTTGTCAAGGGCTGCTCCTCTCAAGCCGAGTGGTAATGTAAGATTTCCAGATACGATAGAGACAGCCCCGTCTGTGCTCACTCGTCTCAGTGACCGTAACCATGGTTCCGTTGATTTTGCGTAAAGGAAACTACCCCCTATTGGGCACTCATAAAGAGAAACTTTATGACAGCCCTTCGGGAAACTGATTTTGGCAGTTTCGTTGCAAGATGTGCCATTCCGAAGAACAATTACAGTGTCTGGTAACACTGTTTGGTAATTTTTGGCTGCAGCCCCAGAAAGGGTGTAAATGATATGATGGATGCCTGGGAGACGTGCTGTGACAGTCATGTTAAAAATGTACAGTGTTCCTCGCTCAAGTTTTACTGGAACAATTACCAGATTCCTTGGGCGTAACTCCAATCCAGCTGAGTTCGATGTGATTTTCAATTTTTCTTTAGGCGGAGATAGTTGAAAAGTAACATTCCAGCTGCTATTCTGCTCAAGCCTGGGGTACTTTGGCTTGCGAAAAATCCCGACGTGGCATTTGCTGCCAATGTAAGCAGTGCCTGTGCAGTTACACCAAAAGGCAGTGCTGTTGAGAGGGCGGCACACACCTCCATTCAAGCATGGGTTTGGATGACAAACAGTTATAGCTGCAACAATAGATCAAATGTTAAAGAATTATATTTGTTCTTTTCTGTATGTAATTAGCTAGGGTTGGAATGCTTTGACTCTCATATTCCTTACCGTCACATTTGCCAGGAGTAGGTATCCATTTGGAGTAAGCTGAACACCAAACGGTCCTGCTGCCATTTAAGAAATACCCAGAGCGGCAACCAAGTGAGCACCTTCCTTTGTACGTGGTTGAGCAGGGAATTTGGACAAAGCCATTGGAAGGAGGCTCGGGTCTTTTACAATGCTTTACTGCAATTAGAAAATAGGAAATTGATGAAAACGTCGCTAGCTATATTTCATAATTTCTTACAGGACTTAGAGACATAGTTTTTTTTTTTGAAAGACCTCCCAAATAACTCATTCCCACGTTTACTAAAACAACATCTACTGATTACACAATTTGAAAGTTGACCCTATTCTTTCTTTTCAATCTCCATATGGTGTATAATGTGCATGTTAATTACATACCTATTTTGTTTTGTCTGTTGTGTTTTTTGCTACTATCTTATCTGTCACCATTGTGTAAAAAATATCATTTTAGACCAAGGCGCTAGTAAGAAAACTTATGTTCGTTTAGCTACCAGACATCTTTGTTGTCATGATGCATATTTTTACGTAACAATTTCAATCTCTTCTTTTCTTTAGCTATCAAAACATATAAAATTCTCTATTGGATGTAATAATAAAGGTTGTTGTTATTGTTCAATCAGTCTCCCCAATTAGTAAGGCACTGCGCCTGAGCTATGAGACATGAGACTTTAATAAAGTTCATTATTATTATTATTATCAATGTCAACCAAAATATTCTTCCAAGTTTTGTAAATTTAATTTGTAATTAATCACAGCAAGCCCTTTCATCGAATTCGGTGAAAACGGACTACGACTGTCACGTTTCAGCACTTTTTTAACGCTAGTGCCCTTGAATAAAAAAAAAACACTCCAGAGTGAATAACTAGTTCGCTCAATGCTATTTATACAGATTATACGACTTGTACACGGCAAGTGAATACTGTATTTTGCTATTACGTATTGCGACGGTGTGTTAAGGTGGATTTCCAGTGTCGCGTAATTTTACGCGCGTACGCAACTACGCTAAACTCTATTTATTTACGAACGTAAAAATTACTCAACAGTGGAAATCCCTCCCTTAGGCTTACTTTTGCAAACTGGACGAACTCCGTTCCATCGGGCTTGGGTCAAACATGTGAGTAATTGGGATCCTACCAGCTCGTACCCAGGTTGACAGCTAAACTGACAGACACTGTCCACTGTGTTTCCAGTGCAATTTATGTATCCATTGACTGGCTGGGATAGGGACGAACATGGATACCCTGATAAAGAATTCAAAATGCTCCAGCCTATTGCCTTCACTTTTGAACCTAGTGCTTAAGCTCTTAACGACAAGAGAAAAGGGGTGCATCAGTTGAGACGACTGATGCGTTTCTAAATCTCAAAGGAAGGCGTCACATTGAGATGCAGGACTAGTACAGCATCACAGTAGTTTTTTGGCACGAGAGATTCCTTGTGTCTCTGAGTACCTAGGATATAGTAGTTTTAGGGTAGACAGGAATACCACGACTGTAATGTGGGTTACAGACGGATACAATTCTAGTTTAGCCACATTTTCACTTTGCATCGCAATAGCAACATTCACTTTTATTGCACTACCAATCATTTCCCTCCTACCCTCCCTGAAGGGTTTTGTTTTGTTCTGTTCATGTGATCACTTCTATTATTTGATTGAGGTTGTTTTAATTCTTTTTTAGTTTGGTCTTTCTTATTTGTTGGAGCACTTTATTTGTATACTAGATATTACCTTTTCGTTATTTACCATGTATTTATTTTGTTATGATTAATAAAAGCTGTCGTGTATCCCAAACAATACCCGGAGTTTTGTTGATTTAGGGAGATTGTTGAAAAGAAAAGGTCAGATTGCAATATGGACACTTAAAAGTTATAAGTGAACGATTTAGTTGTGAACCAAATAATTTCCTCTAATTGCATTGTCCGGGGGGGTTACTTCCTAATAGTAGGCTAATGGATATGTGCCACTGGATGGGGTCGCATTTTCACGACTGGATTTGCTATTACTGGGTTACATTTTCAGAAGGTGTACTAGAATGTGGTCGCACATTTTCAGAATTTTTCGGGTCAGAAAATTCAGGTATGTAGGGATTTAAAAATAGAAAGATTTACACTACATTAAGAGCAACAAAAATGTGGTAGTTTATTTTAGGATGTTCTAGATAAAAGGCTTTATAAGGTCGTTGCATAACCAGAAAGTGACTAATTTGGCATTGCGAAAATTACTTTTTTCCAAAAGTGACTAAGATGGGATCTATAATGTGGGGTCCATAATGTGGCCACAGAACAGACAAAAATTGGGTAGGGGCTCTGAGAGGCCAGCGGCACACACCCAGCAAAAATTACCCCAAGTAACCCCCCCCCCCCCCCCGGGATATTGCGATATCACAAACATTATGCGCCGTCTTGCAAGTAGACTAAGTAATAATCTAATACTAACAAAGGCTTGTTAACCTAAATCCCTTGCTCTTTCCTTCGGCGGCATCGGACGTTTCTTGAAGCTCTCTTAGCTTGACAGAGTTAAAGAGAATAACTGGCGCAAAGGGCGGTAAGGTTTTGGTAATAGGTGCAGCGTGAATGTTGAGCATACCTTTACATGTCCTAAAGTCGCCATCAAGATAGTATCCTAGTCGGCAAGCGCAATAGTAGCTCCCCGGTGTGTTACCACAGATTTGACTGCAAGTGTGCTGACCATTTTTGCACTCATCATGATCTTGAAAAAAGGACAATCCATGAAAACTACGCCTTCCCAGTGACTTCAGAAGGTAATGCACAGAAGGGGAATGTACAGGTGTTGTACAGGTTGTTCCTGTTAGGTTCACTAGCCTGAGAAAACAGCTGACATTTGGCGACGCTACCACAAGTTTCCCCGCCAAATGACTTCTGAGAAACCAACGTAGAAATTCCATACTGATGACGCGTCACTACCCAGATCTGGGTAGTGCTTCTGACTGGTTGAAAGAAATTTCCCACGCGGCACGACCAATCAGAATCACTACCCAGATCTGGGTAGTGACGAGCCATCAGTATGGAATTTCTGCGCTCGTTATTCAGGCGTCATTTGGCGGGGAAACCAGTAGTAGCGTCGCCAAATGTCGGCTGTTTCCTCAGGCTATAGGTTCGCAGATAGTAACATGGTCATAAGCGCATGTTCAGAAAATTATCCTCATTCGAACTCAGCTTTATACAGTAGATATAAAAGGTATTCTTCACTGTTGTTCTTTTGAGAAAAAGTCTAAGCTTACCTGCGCAAGTCCGATTATCAGGATTCACGAAGTAACCAGTCGGGCAAATACATTGAAAGCTACCATTTGTGTTTCTGCATTGGTATTGACATCCTGCCATACTTTTCTTACATTCGTTGATATCTAAGGGTCAAAAGATAGCACATAGTCAACAGATATAGAGGATATTACATGACCGCGTGGAGATACGAAATTTCTCTTCGAGTGTTGAAAAATATTTCACGAGTGAGCGCAGCGAACGAGTGAAATATTTTTTCAACACGAGAAGAGAAATTTCGTATCTCCAAGCGGCCATGTAATGTTCTTTTTATTATATAAACACCAATGAAATACCAAACCATTTCACTTTAATAATTTTGTGGTGTGAAAGGCGCGATTTATTATGTAGCCATAGCAAAGGTGATATTTTCACATGTGAAGATAACATGTTATTTTCACATGTGAAGATATCAAGTTTTCGCGCGAAAGCTCACCTGGTATTTCATTGGTGTTTATATAATAAATATTTTTATCTCTCTAGTCAAATATAATGTGTGTGTCGCAAATGGTTGATAAGGCACCAAGGAGTATTAATTACTACTTCTCTCTGGCTGGGATTCTAGTCCATCGCAACGTTAGCCCAATAGCTTTTCACTGGCACCCTTTTATAATTCTGGGTGAAGAGAAAGACAATGGGAGACAAAGTTTCTAACCATTATGGTTAAAGAATTGTTGTTGTTTCTTTCCCTCTTACTTTACTTGTATCTTATTTTATTTTACATGTTGTTATACTGATTGTTTTTCTACTGAAATCTTCATGTCGAAGACAAAGTCG
This sequence comes from Porites divaricata, assembly GCA_038088405.1. Classification (NCBI taxonomy): domain Eukaryota; kingdom Metazoa; phylum Cnidaria; class Anthozoa; order Scleractinia; family Poritidae; genus Porites; species Porites divaricata. The sequence goes on from JBBMOI010000012.1 coordinate 4,069,229, forward strand.
ATCAATAAAGTTTTTTTGTTGTTGTATAAGAAAACAACGCGATGGCACAGCAAAGGCGGACTTCCAGGTCTCGAAACGAGAGGAATGTTTTTGCCCTCGCCTGAATATAAAATAAAGTCCTTTCAGATAATGTAAAGGCAACAAGAAAGAAAACCGTATTACCTGAGCAGGAGTGGTTGTCATTGTTGAGTGAGTAGCCAGCATGACACGTGCACGTGTAGGCTCCAGGATGATTCACACACAGCTGTCCACAATTGTGGTGCCCTGTCGTACATTCGTCATGATCTAGAAGAGAAGCTCGAAAAGTTACGCTTACATTGAAGGGATAGTATCAGCTTCTTTCTGTAACATTTTGGAAATCCAATGAGTTTTTTCTAGGTACAATACATAGGTGTAATAGTGATTAGCTACAAGCCCTGAAGACCTGTAAAGGGTTCAAAATTTGCGTTCTAGGACTCATTTTGGAATGACTTTGAGTCAGACATTTTGTGACGACTTTTATGGGATAGTCTAGGATTTTTGGTAACAGAGCTTTTTAGTGATTTGTTATAGGGTGTAGCTGGTAAAACAAGGAAGAAATTGGGGAATTGCTCTCTACGTTGATTTGTACATGCTGTATAGACCTTTTGAGAGGAATGTTTTGGCTCAGTAGGACAGCTTACCTGCACAATCCCTTTTGTTAGTTGTCAGTAGATATCCTTGAGGACAAGTGCAAAAGAAACTGCCAACTGTGTTGTTACACTTGTACTGACAAATAGGCTGGGCACACTCGTCCACGTCTGCCGATTAAAAGGATTAGAGACGTTTGAAAGTGGTCTGACTACGATAAGAAGGAGAACTCAAGGCTGAAAGATGCTAAATAAGGGATTGTTCTTCTAATGCACATCGACCGAAAATGTGGCTTTCTAACGGCATCCTACCGACAGTCATCAGAAAAAAGATTTGACTTAAGAGAGGATTTAGTTCTGGCCAGTGGGTACTTGAGTTACACCATACCCAACTAAACTTTAATCAAGTCAGCTACCAATTGTTTTTTTTTTTTTTGAAAAAATGCCAGTTTCTCAGCGATAACCCACCCAATATTCGCCTATCGGCCCGAGTGTAGACTTATTTAGTAAGTTTTTCTTGAAGCTTTATTTTTCACTCTTGAAAGGACCTACCGGAGCATGTTCTGCCGTTGTTGTCCAGTTGATATCCAGTTCGACAGGTGCAAGAGTAATTGCCAGGTTTATTGACGCAATTTTGCTGACAACTGTTGTCACTCTGGCATTCATTGATGTCTGCAACAAATGATGGTAGAGAGGTGCCGGTCAAGGTTTTCAAAATAGCGTAAACTTGCGATTATAAGATCCTCTCATTTATAGGCCCCCTCCCATTTATTGGCCCCCATCCCATTTATAAGCCCCCCTACCATTTATTGGCCCCCCTCCCATTTATAAGCCCGCCAATAGCAGAAGTTTCAGTTTCATTCGTACTAATTTCAATCATCTGTCTTGAAGTCGATCCTGTACTAAAGGGGATATGATCGTAGCTTGTACCACCAAACATGGGAAAAAAACTTTGCGGTGTATTTCTAGAGAAATAGTTACCTTGGCAGTTGCTGAATCCAGACTTGGTGTACCCCTGATTACAATAACAGCTGTAGGAACCCTTCGAATTTGAGCAAGATTGCTGGCACCCGCCATTATTGGTCATGCACTCGTTTATATCTGTTGAAATCGAATTAAATGCTTCATGAAATCATGCCTGACTGTGAGACTTGCGTTTGTTCACTACTGTAACAAATACTTCTTGTTGAGTGTAGCTAGGGTTTTAGGTCCTTATATAGGTCTTACGTTATTATAACATTTTACGCATAAAAGATTTGTTTTCTAGTTGGACTGGATACATATGTTGCTATGAAATGTATGGTCAGTTAAACTGACGTACACTACATCATAGATTCTTACAGCCAGTGGGCTTGGTGTGTTTTTTAGTTGTATCTCTAGTAAGGGCTAAATTAGGCGGTCCTAGTCAATAGTGGAATCATGTAATTAAATTCCATTGCTTCAATTGTAGGACAGGGTAAAGTGGATCTACAAGATTCGCGTTTTGCTTGTGATAAAGTTCTACCGTGTAAGTTCAATCCTTAGGTACAATTGTGCAGCTTATTTTGAATCACTCATGCATCAGTTCGTCCAATTTGTGTAATGTATAACAGGGTCTTCTGAAGGTTGGTCTTCATGTATACAGGGCTTTCGTAAGGTTAAGGGTAATCAGTAGCATTGCAAGCGGTACGATACACAGTACATACCCGTTCTGCACTTTGCACCTTGCCATCCCGGCATGCATCGACATCGTTCCGGGCTTTTGCAAGTGCCCCCATTGGCACAACCTGGGGAACCTGTGCAAATTGCTACAAAAGAAGAACGAAAACCCATAGATGAAAGATTTTCTGTGTAAGTGATTTTTGCCAAACACTAAAATTGCGTTGCTTCTCCAATCACCATAGGCCCAAGAATAAATTATACCTGACACTCTCTCAATTGTACGGAATTACATCTTCTTCTTTTCCTTCAGACACATATTATGTTTGCCATGTTCCTACCGTATCTAGCGTTATCTTTACTGTGTGATGTTCTTACGATTTTTCCTATTTTACGAGCTTAAAGTTATCTACATTTCCATCCTTAATTTCGGGTGGGTCACATTCTTGTAATTTCTTTTGCACAAATAGAAATTTAAGCTGTTGTTGTCGTAGACTGCCTGTATTCAGAGAGTAAAAGACAGCTTCTCTCGCCTAACTCACGTATTGTGCATTCGTCCCCACTTGCCCTCCAACCATGGGCACAGTAATAGATGGGCTTGTATATCCTTGCATAATAACGAATAGTTTTCCATGTTTGACGGTATGTAGTTCTACAAAAGAAAGAAACATTGTTACATATAAACTTTCGCCTTGCCAGCGTTGATAAAGTATCTAGAACTTGAACAGTTGCGTTTAATCGAATAAATACGGTACTTGCAATCTCTAGGATGCCTTTCTTAAAGGGGCAGTCTGGGTGTTTGTTGGGGGAAATAATGTTGATTTTGGAAGGAAGTAAATTAGGGTAGAAAAGGTGTACTCATAAACCAACTATTACTAAGTAAGCTGATATTAAAACTTATCACTCTGTTTTAAGAAAACAAATCTCACCGGCATCTGCGACAATTACAGCAACTCCAGGTACATGTTTTTTTGCATGTCTCACTGGAAGTTGATGTCGAAACAACCTTCGATAGTCTTGTTGAAGTGGAAACCCATCTTGTTTTGACGTTGCGACTGAAAGGGTATGATATAATTAAAAATAGATTTTTCGTGCCGCAACTGATTAATACTTGTAAAATGTTAACTAGTGTGTTAACTATTCGAAGGGGACAAACTGCAAATTGCTTTTACAAAATATCTGTTAATGTCATAACTGTTTGACACCTCACTGTAAACCTGAGGATTCTACACAGGAATATTCAGCAGTGTTTTTCAATGAGTTGTAGGGGTTGTTGCCACCGTTCCAGGAATCTGTCATTTTTTATGCCCGTCTGTTTGTTTGACTCATCATCATCATTATCATGGTCATCCTCATAAACATTATTTCGTTAATCCTAAATGCAATAATTTTTATACCTCCTTTTATTTCCCAGATTCTGGACTTTATCTATTGGACGGTTTTGATTTTTATTTTGATCTATTTTGAATGGCGTGACACTGAAAACCAGCAATATTGCGATTCTCAGCTTTCTTTTTCCTTCTCGTATGATAAGGAGCCCCTGTCCGAAGCAAGCCATATCGAAAAGTGTACAGTACCCTTATTTAGCCTCTGCAGCAGGCAGTTTAGTCCACATGCTCAGGAATTTTCACGAGAGACAATTGCTGGTTTTCAGTGTCACGCCATTCAAAACTAGATCAAAATAAAATCAAAATCTTTCAATAGATAAAATCCAGAATCTGGGAAATGAAAGGAGGTACATATACAAAGACCCTCGCCAAGATGCAGGTCAGAGGAATATTTCGTATACGAGATATCCGAAGAAATGTTTTACCCAAACTCATAGAGATTTGTATGGAGACGCCATGCTGGTGCTCACCTGGATGAGCTCCAACATGGCGGACGAAAACCAACAGAAACATCTGTTACCAAGTTTTGCTACAAAAGCGTGAATTTATTCTTCGAGAAACTCATAAATATTAAAGTAATACTTTTTCTAATACATGAACTGTTTAAATAGCAAAATGTCCTGAAATAAGTCATTTTTTTAACCTACATGACAGCTCTCCTGGCCGTCATGTAAATATCGCGTCACGCAAAAACTTAGAAATTCAAGCGTCCTCTATCACAAAACCAAAAACCCTTTTGAAGCGAAAATTTGTATGAAAATTAGTTTTCAGCTGCTCTAATGCATCGTGAAAGTAAAATCTCGGTAGGATCGATAGTTTTTTAGTTTGAATTTTAGTGACGTCATGTGAAAACCAACAATAGACTTGTCCCAAGGCGCCACCCTCGCGCAGAAAATAGGGAATAGCTAGAAAGCTTAAGCAACAACGACGGCGACGGCTACGAAAAGGCCACCTCTCTTCAAACTTTATCACGCTTATTCCATCTCGTTCAATTCGTCAGTTGTTGGCAAAGTCTTCTAGGAGGACTGTATCGAAGTTCAGGGAAAGAAAAAGAAAGTTGTTGTCATGTGTTCACGTCTTCCACAAAACGTAAAGTAGGGCATTTTCACGTCCTAGTCGTGCAGTGACGGCAAAGGAATGTACGAAAAAAAGCGTGCTGCACATGCACAGTTGTCGTAGTTGTTTTACAAGTCTAACTGGCGTTTTGCTTTTTGCCGTTCTCGTTGCCGTCGTTGTGGTTAAAGGTCCCTTATGCTGAGCGTCACCAACTTCTTTTCCTGGGCTACCTAAGAGAAACCGGTGAGTTCGAGGATAGTGCGTCACTTGTAGAAGTTTATCGAAAGCAGTGCATCCCTTAATCTGCTACACAGCCGTTCTTAGTGTCGTCACGCAACTCCCCTCCCCAGTAGTGGGGAGGAGCGTTGCGTGATGACACTAAGAACGGCTGTGTAGCAGACTATGCATCCGTAAGAAGGGACACCTGGAAACGAGGCAGAAAAATTCCACAACCACAGTTCTGGATAATAATTGATGTTTTGAAAAATGACAGGACAACGTACCCTCCAGGTCGCAAACTTGTAACACATAGAGAGAGCAAAACAAAGTACAGGGTTTTCAACAACAGCCGTGCTGTGGTCCCCATTTCGAGCTGCACAAGAGTTGGCAAGATCTCCTTCGCGATGTATACAGTTCTGCAAAGTTAAGCGCATCCACCATTTGTAAACTAGGTTTCTCATAACTGACTTTTCACGGGGGTCATTATCACTACACGATAAATTGAAGGAGCTATACGTGGTCAGGGGTTAGCGGTTGGTTGCCGTCCACCATTCCTATAATACCATAGAATTACTCATCGTAGCGAGTTTGTTTGCACAACACTCGGTTTAACAAGAAGGGATTCGGGAAAGAGGAGACACCCTTACTCTCTCGACACTTCGGCTTGGTCCTTGTGGATCATACATGCTTTCTTCTTACATTTTTGTATTAGTTTAAGACAAAAAAAGAGCCAGGAAAAGTAATCAGCACCTACGTATTGTCATGAAAGGGTTTAAAAACTAGGAATTCTTGTACAATTATCTATCATTAGAGAAGCTAAATTCATGAATGTTGAAGAAAATGCAAAGGAAAGTAATGCTCAGTGAGTGTCTATAAATCCGAAAAATACGGCTGATTTTCGCGCAAAAAGAATAATTCGAAAACCCAGGGAATATTTGAAAAATCAATAAAACTACCTTTGAAGCCATCCGATAAAGTCGTGTTTTAGCAGATCGTATCAAAATTGACCACTATTTAAAATTGCCTCCGTCGTCTTAAAAATGATAAACACTTCCGCACTTTATACATCTAGTATTTGCCCGGGGGGATACTCCCCTACATGGGTATATAATTTCATGTGAGATTTTCCAGATGAATTTTGTTTGTACTTCAAGTAAACAAAAGCAGTGACTAAAACGTGAAAACAAGATGGCGTGCATTTTGATCTTTGTCGTAAACAGGTTAATAAAATTAAGGGTGTTGTGTTTAACAGGCATTTTAGAATTTTTTTTTGTCCTAAACAGGGTCAGGGTTTCAAACCCTCAGCGGCTCACCTATACCCAAATATTGGTCGAGTAACCCCCCGGATTGTTTGTTTCTTTATGCTGTATCAAAGAACGGTAGATCGATAATTGTTTATGATCATTTATGAGTAATAAATTGTAAATCAAACAGGACTTGGCTTCATTAGACGGCACACAAACACTTTCCTCTATACGTGGTCAACAACAATTTTTGTTTGACATACCCTGTGTTTGATCCATGATCATGACGTTTATTTTTTCCAACACGAGCTCATTTTTTGAGAATAACAACCATGTTAAGGTAGCTCGACTGGATTTTTTTGGGAGGATACCTCCCAAGTTTGAGCATTAACTACGTCGCCATGAGCAAAGATAGGGAAAAAAGGTTACCACAACTGTATCATATGAAGATGAAAATTTCTTATGATTTCGGTTTTAGTGCAATCGGAGTCGCCATGGCAACGTAACGACGCCATTATGTTTTTTATTTATCTTTGTGTTTCTCTGTACCAGGAGTTTTTTGGAGAAATCGCTTAAGGGAGTATGTACCTGCCACAATTGCCTCAATTATGGCAAAGTTTGAACAAATTCTATGAGAGCGTTTTCGAAATATTTTGAAACGAAGTTTTAAGCATCATAAAAACAGCAAAATAGCATGCTATCCACACAATTAGCTATTTTTTTAATGAAAATGATAAGCTTTGGAAATGCGGTTTCATCTCATAGTGGTTTGATTCCATTGAAAACCTCCTGCAAAAAAAGAGGGGAATTGCTTTGGGCGATCGCGAGTAAGAAGAATTTTATTAACTTGCATTCAGCTGCTTTTGTTACAGTTTTTGCACGTAATTTGGTCCACACCTACAAATTTCGCATTTTTCAAAAAACCGCTCGCTAAATTTTTTTATAAATTTGACAATCCTAAGATCAATCGTCAATAAATATACCCTGCAAGTTTCAAGAACATTGAAAACAGAGAAGGCTTTCAAATAGGACCTCAAATACGACCAATTGTTCCCCCAGATTTTGTGTTTACAAGCGAGCGTCCTCATTATTCACTGGCATTGTTTTCAAGTTTCATATGCACATGCACATTTAGCAAAAAGTAGTAAATTTGCATCAAAAAGAACTCTCGATTACTTTCGGAAGAAATATTCGGAATATGCTAATAATTGGCTTGTGTCACAGATAGCAGTGAGGGCCGAGACGGTGAACGTCACGGCTCATCTTGTAGGATGCAAACACTTAATTATCTTACTCTGGTTATAACATCACCGAAACTCTTACAAAGAGTTGCTGTGATGTTATAATATATCACTAATTTCTTTACCCGGTTATTAGCATATTCCGGAGATTTAACCGAGAGTCCTTTATGATGCAAACTCTATCTTTTTGCTAAATTTGCACGTGCATATGAAACTTGAAAACAATGCTAGTGAATAATGAGGACGCTTGCTTGTAAACACAAAATCTAGAGGAAAAATTGGTTATACTTGAGGCCCTATTTAAAAGCCTTCCCTGTTTTCAATGTTCTTGAAACTTGCAGGGTGTATTTATTGATGATTGATCTCGGGATTTCCAGATTTATAAAAAAATTTATCGAGCGGTTTTTTGAAAAATGCGAAATTTTTAGGCATGGACCAAATTACGCGCAAAAACTGTAACAAAAGCAGCTGAATGCAGGTTAATAAAATTCCTCTTATACGCGATCGCCCAGAGCAATTCCCCTCTTTTTTTGTAGGAGGTTTTCAATGGAATCAAACCAGTATGAGATGAAACCGCGTTTACAAAGCTTATCATTTTCTTAAAAAATTAGCTAATTGTGTGGATAGCATGCTATTTCGCTGTTTTTATGATGCTTAAAACTTCGTTTCAAAATATTTCGAAAACGCTCTCATAGAATTTGTTCAAACTTTGCCTTAATTGAGACAATTGTGGCAGGTACATACTCCCTTAAGCGATTTCTCCAAAAAAAACTCCTGGTACAGAGAAACACAAAAATAAATAAAAAAAACATAATGGCGTCGTTACGTTGCCATGGCGACTCCGATTGCGCTAAAACCGAAATCATAAGAAATTTTCATCTTTATATGATACAGTTGTGGTAACCTTTTTTCCCTATCTTTACTCATGGCGACGTAGTTAATGCTCAAACTTGGGCAGTATCCCCCCTAAAAAATCCAGTCGAGCCACCTTAAGTAACGATCCAGGTAAGAAGGGAAGCAATTTCTTTTGTTGTGGCGCAATACGCTTTCCTCACATAGAAATGTTTTCATTTTTACGCAGCGAATGCATAAACCTACAAAAAGGCAGTTTACGAACGAAAATGTATTTAAACTCCACTTTTAAAGAGTGTATTTTTGTGTTAAAACATTTCGACCAATCACAAGAGTTGCAAACAATAGCCAAGAAATGTTTACACTTTTACATGATCCCCACATACGATTTCTGTGTTACTTAGACTAAGACGAGATTTTGTTATAAGGAAGTTGAATAGAAAAAAAGGGATTAATATACATGCTGCTTTGCCAAGATTTCGTAAAATTTGATGTTTAAACCAATCAGAACCATAGTAGAGACAATAGTAAAGTTAGCAACTTTCTGCATTCCGACGTGTTCACTGCGTTTTGGTCCTTTCCTTCTTATCCGGGCCATTACTTAAACACAATCTTGATAACACATTTTTTAAATGTGCTTGTGAAGTAGAAATTAAAATAAATCCGTTTCTCCAACCTGATTGGTCTTTCAAATCAGTGAGTTCCTGGAGGTGAAGTTTACGAGTCGGGATATTGTCCCCGCGACCTTTGGTCGGAGCCCCAAACTAAGAAATTGTGAGCAGCAGGCTTTCCTAATACCACTTAGTAGAAAATTTAAAACAATTATGAATTCCTTCTTACCAGCGCGCCAATCTTCCAACTGGTTTGATCTAGGAAGAGAAGATGGAGGACCTAGTCAAACTTAGCACTGACGTGCCAATCTAAAAAGCGATATTTGAGTATTGAGCAATTGTGTGAGGTTTATTAGTTTTAGGCATGTCTGATCTGGGACAGGAATGTGAAAAGACGATCCATTTTTGTTGTTAGTGCTGAAACGTGTTCGAGGTTGACTGATCCTCCTTAATCCTGCATTCAAACTGTATTCACGATGATGTAAAACAAAAACTGTAAATTGAAATAGCTTGACGAACTCTCGGGTCTCGAATTACATCCTAAATACATGTAAAGAGAAAAACGCTCTTATTTCCGGGTCCACAAAAATTAGAGCGTCAACAAAAATGCTCACCATGTCGGAGGTAATTAAAAATGCGAAACTGAATACATTAGGTAAAGCTTGCGCTCTTGGGAGGTGAAAGGGAGAGAAAGGAATTCGTCACTATTAATTTTTTTCCAGTGACCAATACAATCTTAATAGTCTGAACTGAGCTACAAATAGTATATAACACACATTATTGTCACATTAGATGTAACTTCCGTTCATTGTTGTACTTCGGGGGGGGTACTCAACAAAATTTTATGTGGGGAGACTACGCCACGACGCCTAGCCTGCGTAGCAAGCGTTTCCGTGCGGTTTAGGAGCAAAGAACAAGGAACGAGAGTCTAAGACCCGCGCGAAAAATGGCGCCAGTAAAAGAGTTTGGCTCTTGTTTCATTTCTCGCGCGGCCAAAACCTAGAATACCGTTCCCCGGTCTTTCTTTGCTCCGAAACCAAACGGAAACGCTTGCTACGCAGGCTACACGACGCCCAATCCTGATACCACATCTACAATTCTGAAAATTCGTGATTTGTTTACACCTCGGCTCACCTTAAGTTTGCACGGGCTGAAACGTTGCTTAAACGGTACTGAGAGCGCAAAAATTGCACTCTTGGGGAGGGATGGGCTGGGGAAAGATTCGCCTTGGTGTAATTTTTTTCTGTTACCAATCAGTCTTAGTTCTAATCTAAACAGTCTGAGAAAATTGGTTTTAAAATGTAATTCCATCTCAGCACAGGGATGTTATAGAATTAAAGGCGCATATCAGCTTGTTCGTTGGGGTCTACTATTTTCCGTGCTTAATTTGTGACACAAAGATGTTTACAAGCAAAGTTTAGCCTTTTAAACCCTTAATATGTAAACAGGATCCGAAGGCATCATTAAATAGGCTCCTGCTTGCATATTCTCCCTGCACTGTCCTCCATATTTATATTTGTATGCTGCTGGTGTAAAGAATGTGTTTAACAATCAAGAACTTAGTGATTACTTGGTGATCCTTTCCAGTGTTTTGGGGTGTTCGGGAAAAAGTAATTGACCGCCAATTTCCCCCCTTAGGCGGGTTACTTAGAAGAGGATAAGATTTTCCCTGAATGAATATTTTACGTTTTCTCGTGCCTTGATAATTTTGGTCACTCGACAAGTCAGGTGATTAGAAATTTTAAGTTGAAGAAGTTAGTCAGGGAATTGTTATTCTCTTGGCAAATACCTGAAAACACTAGGTTTTTGGGTTCAAAATAATCATATTTAACCCTTCTCGTTTGATGGATGCACATAGCCAACGAATGAAGCCGAGTCTCTTAATTTCCGCCACTGGCACGTTTCTCGAGAGAAACTCCCTCGCAAAACGTTCCAGCGCGTGGAACGAGGAAAGACAGTTGCATTTGCAGGCTAGAATGTTCTCGACGTTTTAAATTCAAATGTGGAATGATGAAAAGCGTAATTTTGGCGTTAGGTCAAGCAATTGACCCAGGCCTTAAACTCCTTCAGATGCTAGGAACTTGCGAATATACATGTATTTACTAGAGAAGAATAGTGTCGCAGCCTGAAATCTTAGACTAGTAATTGATCACAAATGTAATAGGGCTCTCAAATGTAATACATATTGACCACAAGAATGTAATAAAGTTCTCAAACCAATTTTTATTACATTTGAGGGCTTTATTATACATTTTTGGCTTCAAAAATGGTCATAAAAGCCTGCAACTGACTTCACTGGTCCTGAAGATGGTAATTGTGATAAATTTTTATTCTTTCCTTTATAATATGGAAACCTCTGTAATGCGGACACTTGACAGACTTTGGTGTCCGTTTTAACGGGGTTTCACCGTACATATAACAAAGAAGTTGGTTGGGCATTTTACCATTGTGTTCGTTGACTGTATTCTAAGATTCCCCATCGAGCGGTAGAGCTGAAATTCCATGCACACGTGATTTTCTTGCTCAGGCGAGTTTCAAATACCGTACCACGGCACGGCTGTGCTGAATTCAATTTTATAAATTATAAATACGTTAAAATACATTTTAAAAGTTGGTAAGACTGTGTTTTTAGTTTAGTTTTGGCAACAGCTATTATATTTGGCTGAATCAAATTCGACGCCTGAAGTCGTACTATAGAGTCGTGCAACAGTCGAGCCAGCTTAACACGGCATTAGGAAGACGTAAAAACGGGCCTCAATTAGTTAAAGGCCATAATGGTTAAAATGCCTAACCTGTTGCACATGTAAAGAGACGCCTGATTTCAGTCTAACGATTAAAACAATATAACGTTTTCTTATAAACAAAAGGGAGCTTAAGCAACTACGACGACGATCACAACGACGACTTCAAAAAAACAATAGGCTTAATGATCAAAACAACAGCTCTGCACGTGCATCAAGCTTTTTAGTACATTTCTTTGACGTCCACTGCACGGCTACGACGTGAAACCTCCTAATTTGACGTTTTATGGAGGACGTGGACATACGAAGACGAATTTCCCTTCATCTTTTTGAGCCTGAATAAAAGTCCTTAAGAATTCAACTCCAGGAAAAGTCGCCTGCCTTTGACATATTGAGCGGGTCCAAACAGACGCGATTAAGTTTGAAAGAACGCAAATTCATTTTTTTACCATCGTTTTCACTGCCGTCGTCGTCGTCCTTGCTTAAGGTCCCTAAAGCAAGGACAACGACGACGGCAGTGAAAACGTCGATAAAACAATGAATTTGCGTTCTTTCAAACTTAATCGCGTCTATTTGGACCCTCTCAATATGTCAAATGCAGGCGACTTTTCCTGGAGTTGAATTCTTAAGGATTTTATTCAAGTTCAAAAAGATGACGGAAAATTCGTCGTCGTATGTCCACGTCCTCCATGATACGTCAAATTAGTAGGTTTCACGTCGTAGTCGTGAAGTGGACGTCAAAGAAATGTACTAAAAAGCGTGATGCACGTGCAGAGCTGTTGTTTTGATCATTAAGCCTATTGTTTTTTTGAAGTCGTCGTTGTGGTCGTCGTCGTAGTTGCTTAAGCTCACTAATGTACTAAAAAGTGTGATGCACGTGCAGAGCTGTTGTTTTGATCATTAAACCCATTGTTTTTTTGAAGTCGTCGTTGTGGTCGTCGTCGTAGTTGCTTAAGCTCCCTAATGTACTACAAAGCGTGATGCACGTGCAGGGCTGTTGTTTTGAACATCAAACCTATTGTTTTTTTGAAGTCGTCGTAGTTGCTTAAGCTCCGTAATATACAAACATCACGTCCGACTGTCAGTTAAGCCCATTTAGAAATCGCAATTCCATTCAATAGGTTGGAAATATCCTTGGCATTGATTTCAGTGTTCTCCACTTCTTCCAAGGAAATAAGTCCCTCGATTATGATAGTTAACATTAAAGATGATCTCAAACCTAGATTTGTAGGTACATCTTTTCGCGACATTTCATACATCAAGTGAATCCTATCCTAATTTTGAGCATGTTGATAACATCACTGACTTACCTTGCGGGATATGCGTTTCTTCCTTTCCGACGTTCTCACCGGCAACTTTCCCAACTGCGTTTGAAAGCATATCGTTCTGCGCAATATTCTTAGCTTATAGTGCTAGATAGGGTTCCTAACAGGTGGTTTCGTTACTCGTTTCGAGTTTGTGGGGGGTATTCTATAACTGAAAAGTGATACCATCATCTAAAAATTGTCGAGCAGCGTTTTCCACTACTCTACTGTTTTGTGTTATAGTGGCTTCTACTTTCGAGTGTTGAGAGTAAAAACTAGAATATGCGTATTAAATGAAACCTACTGCGCAAAACTTTTCCCGACAGGGTAAGCTAGCGTGTTGTACATTATGGTTCTTACAATTGATTAGTTTTTGTTATATTTTTGATGGGTTACAGTTATTAGTGGCCGAAAAACGTCGGTCAAGAAGAGAAAAATTTAACAACAACGATCAACGAAAGTTATTAAAAGATTTTTTGTATCCAAACTATAGCAAATATCTGTTTCAGATACAGCTTTCATCCCAGACTGAATGACAGTATAAACATCATTTTCCATCACGTATCGTACTTTCAACATGACCAGTAAGGAATTAAATTACCATAAGGAATGCGTCAAAGTGCAGTAGTATTCAAATGGTTGGCTATGTGAACATTACTATAAAGCCTTTTCACATGACTTCAAGTCCGCCATGTTGGTGTCTCAAAACAATAGAACAGTCGGTATGTTGGCATCTCAAATGTAAACGCCTTCTTTTGTCGCAATAAATTTGAATAGTTGCTGCCCACTTGAGTGAAACGCTCTATACATTTGCTGTGCACTTTTTGAAAATATTCAACGTACAATTAAAGAACATCTTAGGAACGTTAAGATTCGGCTTGGTTTCAAGAGTAAGGAGGGAAAGCTTCGACACGCTGCTTTAAATTAGTCAGTCAATTTGCGTGTTCCCAAATAGTCGATCGCAAACAATTTCGAATGTCCAGAGTAATCTGAACCGTTGTCCGTCTTATAAATTTCTTCCGGGTTTAAAATGAGATTTCTCAAACTCATTAATAATTCATAAAAAATACAAAGGAAATTAATGTCCAATGAGTGTTTGGAAATCAGATGAAAAACTGCTCATTTTTGCATCCTTAAATTTCTCCTTCTAAAATCACTTTGTTTGAGAAGTAATATCAAGCATTCGACACAGTGTTTCATCACCAGATAAAACACCTCGAAGTTCGTCAAAAATACTCCGCTGCGCGTCATATCTTAATCTCGTACCCAGATCTCCTTCAGTGTAAAACAGAGTGAGATCTGGGTACGAGATTAGTCATATCTCTCTTCTCGGTGTTTCATCTGGTGATGAAACACTGCGTCTCTTGCTTGATATATTACGTCATCCACTTGCATCAGTATTTCAGAGTTAGCTGGTGAAAATAAGTGCAACAATAACAATCATTTCTCTAGCCCCAAAGTGATCGTTGTCTTGTAAGGTGGTTCTCGCTTTTAAGTCAGTTCATGTCTGATAAAAATCGGCCATTTTTCATCGATAGTGCCCCTACCACCTGTGGTCCGTATTCGTAAAAGTGACAACCCACTAAATTCTTTTGGAGATAAAAGGATCATCATGGTTTATCGTTGAGAAAGTCTCCAAACTGTAAGCAGGACCTCAAAAATAATCCCTGATCACGAATTATGGGAATATTTTGGGATGCCCAGGGGCATGAGCACGATCCAATATACTCGCGCAGTATTTAGGCGCGCTTTTCGGGCCAATTTTTCTTTAAGTTTGCCTAGAAAAAGAGTGTAATTAATGGGGAAAAAATCGTTGTACCGTGTTTGGACGTAATAATGACCGCCTTTTCCCGAGAAATATACAGTGAAGTTCTCTTTTTGCTCGAAAAGCGCGCCTAAATACTGATCGAACGAGTGCCCCCTGGGCATCCCATAATACTCCTTAAATCTAATAAATTCAATATGGCCGTCGTATCGGTGAAAAGGTCTATTAACCAAATGCCAGTTTAGAAATTTCGAGGGACCTCGGGAAAGAATGGTGATCCGTGAAACGGAACAATTTAATTTCACGTACTATCAACACAGTAGTTATTCAAAGATCACTTCCAAATATAATATAAAACTTTCCTGTGTTTTCACACATGGTAAATCAGAAAGATCTACTTGAGCCCCAAAAAGCTCCAAAAGTGGGGCTGTTTCTGTGAGTAAAATACAGTCCTATTTTTGGGGTTTAATTTGCCTCCCTTGACAAGGGCCAATATAGTCCAACTACGAAGGGCTGATTTGCACCCTCCAGCTAAAATGAAATATCAGCGAGAGCTGCCATAGGCTTTTGACGGGGCTTAAATTGTGCTCAAATGGCTCCAGGAGAGGCTGAATCAGACTTTGGCCTGCAATGCTGAATTGGCACTTTCAGGATGAAACAGATATTTTTTACTTTTCGGTGAAGGTTTCTTATTGTCTCGCCTGTAGGTGAAGTCAAGAAAAGAACCAAGCAATTGCGAAATTGATTAATCTGTGGAAAAACAATGTTGGCTAGGACAGTTTCCCGTTCCTCGCCAAGCCCTCCAACACCACTAAAATTTCAATAGTCGCGAGCTATTTCTATAGATCCACTAGCACTCCTTTTCTTTTTTCATTTGGGACCTTACGAAACTACGACGGGGACGGCAAAGAAAAACGTCTAAAACACAATAGGTTTGGAAGTAGGCGCTTGGAAGTAGTGGGCACAAGAAACAACGGGCGCGCGAGAAGGAGACAACCCTTACCTATGTATTGTTTGGAGCAGTGGTTGCATCGTATCATGTAAATGACGTTTTTGGAGTTACCGTCAATGTGATTAGTGATAGGTCTGGTTTCGCCAGTAGCGTGGAATGTGTATGAAGTTTGTCCATCAGATATGTGTTTACAAGTGAGACAGTTTTTTTCGTAAGGGTATGAGCCGCGTGGCTGGTTGTGTTGTGTAAGATTGCGAAGTTGAGCCCTCACTAGAAAATCACTGAGGTTACTACTGCGTCTATAAGCTACAATGAGTGCAGCTTTAAAGACGTTATAGCAACAGGGGGATGAAATAAGGATGTGAAAGTGTTTGCGAATAATGGATGAGATGGAACGAAGGGCTGGGTTTGTAGGTGATAACAAAGGGAACACGTTCTGGTTTGTCCAGTGTGGAAGTGTCAAGGAGTGTAAGCGCTTCTGTCCGTGTGATATTGTTAACTCGTTGTATTTCCCGTTGAAGGAAATATTGGTTATAACCACGTTTGTGAAGATAGTCAATAAGTTCATTGGTGCGTAGTGTGAATGTCTCGTTGGTTGAACAAATGCGGCGGAATCTAAGAGCTAGACTGAAATGAACAGCACGTTTGGTGTGTATGGGATGACATGACGAATGTAGTAAATATTGGTGTTTGTCTGTAGGTTTGGTGTAAAGGTCAGTGACGATTTTGCATTGTGAAGTGAGACGTTGACGTCGAGAAAGGGTATGGATGTGAAGGAATGGTCGCATGTAAATTTTATGGTGGGGTGAATGTCATTGAGAAAGGAAGTGAATGTGTTAAGGTCCTGTACTGATCGTGTCCATATCATGAAGATGTCGTCTATGTAACGCCACCATATGAAGGGTTGGAAAGGGGCACGTGATAAGGCGTCCGTCTCGAATTTAGCGAGAAAAGGTTTGCGTATGAAGGAGCCATCCTTGGCCCCATAGCGGTACCTTGTGTCTGTAAGTAGTGTTTGTCGTTGAAAGAGAAGTTGTTCATAGTGAGAATCATGCGTGTGAGGTCACAAAGTGTTTCAGTACTGATGGATGAAACGTTGCGATCGCGTGTATTGAGAAAATGACGACAGGCATCTATGCCCTTGTTAAGAGGAATGTTGGTGTAGAAGGATGACACCTCTAGGGTGACAAGAAAGGCGTTTTCGGGTAGCTGCCCAAGATGCTCCAGTTGTAGTGTCTTTTAAGTGTGTAGTGTCTTTTATGAATGAATGTGTAGTATGCACTAAGGGTTTGAGATGGGTCAGCACTCGTTAACATCCGTCGAAAGGCCCTCTTATCTTCGGTCGGATTTCGTAAACGTATGACGTCACGCTCGCCCCGTGGTTCCTCCTGTGACTCATGTAAGCTTCGCTTCGATCGTCCACTCTGATTTTTCAGATGATTTGATGTTTGTTTCTAGGTCTTGTTTTGCTTTTTCGATCATCCCTCGATTGATTCAACCAAGAAGATGCCATTGCATCTGTTTGGAAAGGATGTTTTAATGTTTCGCCTCGATCAAGCCTCTTAGCGGATCAACAAGGTCCTTTCAGCGGATGTTACTGAATAACATCCCTTGAATGGCCGCGGATTGAATGGCATTCATGAAGAATTACACGAACAAGCAAATAAAACTCAAATGAACCGCTGCCCCATTTAACAACTTTTTCAATTATTGGTGGGAATATAAGATATAGAGAATCATCCATGTGTGTAATGTCTATAATGAATGCTTGCAGCAACAACAACAACAACTTTATCTGTACCCAGCTGTACCCTACATTGATTTGCAAGATATAAAAAAAAATTTGATAAATATATAGAGAGAGTACAGGCTGCCCATAATAACCATAGAGGGCTAAAAAGATAGAGCAGCCTCACTTCGGTTATTAATAAATGATTATTTTAAAGGGTCAGGTACCACACACCACACACAGCTACACAAAACATTCACACAAAAAAAACGAGCAGAAAAAGAAAGACAGCTAAAGAAAGCTAACAGTATTAAACAACGGAAAGCCATTCCTGCACTAAGTTGTACGTCTGATAATTTATATTCTGTTTCATCCGCTGAAGAAGCACAAAGCTAATCGAAGATTTTGAGGCTCGAAATACCGTAAAATTTTCCCTCTACAAGAACCACAAGGCAAGCAAAGGCTTTGGAGGCACAGGTGAGTAGTAGCTATATTATACAGTGGCGGATCCAGACCTTCAGATAAGGGGAGGGGGGAGGGGCACCTGGTCATCCAGACCCTGAGATAAGGGGGGGAGGGTGGTCTCCCAAAACAATTTTTCAGCCCTTTGGGCGTGGCCTCAGTTTGGTCTAAAAATAAGAGGGGGGCCTGGGCTTCCCAGCTCCTCCCGTAGATCCACCACTGTTATATACAAAGTGGGCCGTTGACCATAGCCCTACTCCAATTTCCCAAAATGTCATTTGCTTAGTTGGTTGGAACTAGCAAATCTCTTTGAGATCTTAACAGTGTCCATAGAATCCACAATCGACAGTTGGCCGGGTATGCATAAGTAGGCAGTTGTTCACATAAAGGCTAAAACAATCCTTCTTCAACGTACTTCTTGAGTCGTCGGAGGGTAGAAAACGTGCACCCTGGATGCTACAATGACCAATTTTGGGTTGAGAAATGGTGGTAGGGAAGGGGGTTGGAGACAATCCCCCCCTGCTATTTACATTAAAGGCAATTCCCTTTCAAGCAAACAGCTATGACTGTGCATGGCTGAGTTTGTTTGCATCGTCAGCATATTTTGCATAGTATTGCCACAATTTGTAATAGCAATGACTAGAATATTTTACAGTGAAACCTCTATTAAGCGGACCCCCAATTAAGTGGACGCCCTCTCTTAAGTGGACACTAAGCCGGGTCCCAAGACGGACATCTGATATTTCCCTTTATAATAAACCCCTATTCAGTGGACACCTCTATTAAGCGCATGCGGACACTAAAATAAGTTGTATTTGGCTACTTTCTATTGTTAAAAACCCCTATTAAGCACACACCAGACTGAATTGACAATAGTAGTATTGGATTACGTCCTTGAAATACGTACTGAAGTCAGTTAATGTTCATTTACAAGCAAATTAAAGTTGGTAATGAAAGGTAATGAACTTGAACTCTGGATAGCTTCTTTAACAACTTGCAACTTTTTCATAGTACACAGTAAACATTTAATGTTGATCATTTACGAACATTGCACAATTTTTAAAACCTCTAATAAGTGGACACCCTCTATTAAGTGGCCACTTGAGAAGGTCCCGAAGGTGCCCGCTTAATAGAGGTTTCACTGTAATTGATAAAATAATAATGTAATTGTAATGATTATAATTATTATAATTTACAGTTTTGCAGTTAGACAAAGAAATATTTTTAAACTTTCAGTATTCTGAACATCACTCATGTTCTTAAACTACCGGTTTTAAATGGTAGCATTAACATGTATGACATTTAGTTTGCACAGAACTTGAGCAAGGAAAAAAATCCAAATTTCCATCAGGTACTGTACAGAACCTCTAGATCTGTGACAGTCAAACCAGGTCAAGTGCCGGGGGGGGGGGGGGGTGGGGGGGTAGGGGTAGGGTTAGAGTTAGGTTGAAGCTCCTGATTTAGAATGGGGTATCCATTTCAGAGGCGTTTTCTAGAACGGGGTATAAAAAATTGGCCCATTTCTACAATGGGGTATCAATTTTAGGGGAACTTTTTTTTAGAACGGGGTGCCAATTTGGAGTCCCGGGCGGCACATACCCACCCAAAAAATACCCAAGTGCCCCCCCCCCCGGTCAAGCCTACCCCCCAAGAATCCGTTAATGAATTTGTTATTCAAAAGTTGAATCCGTTGCTATTTAGATTGATCCTTGCATTCTTGCATGTGTAATGAGCTGTGAATTCACACGGGAGGCAGTTATCAAATTTCTACCAGCTCTGTTTTCCTGAATCTGATGTCAATGTCTTCTAAGAAACGCAACCCATTCAAAGATTTTCAATCTGACCAAATACAGAGAAGTTCTCCTAAAAGATTCACTGCTCATTACACATGCAGAAATGCCGCATTGAATTGCACACCAGTTACGGGAACGACTAACGGATTCATTTTTCAAATAATCAATTAATTAATAGAATCTTGGGGGGTACACTTGACCTGCTATGACTGTAACCAACACCTCCTATAAGCGTACATGCACCTCTTACTAACAGACACTAATCTGGGTTCACAGCAATTAATTTCTATGTTAAAAATCTGCATTAATCCAAACTACCGGTATTGTAAGTAAAGAGTCTTTTCTCGGTAACAAACATCCACATAGAGAATAGTTGCCCACATGATAGATCATAGCTATAGCAAATACTCCTCTCTCTATGGCAGTGGCGGATCTAGGGGAGGTGCCCGGGTCCCCCTTATTTTAAGACCAAACTTGTCTAAAAATCTTAGGGGTCTGGATGACCCCCCCTCCCCCCCTTACCTGAAGGTCTGGATCCGCCACTGT
This sequence comes from Porites divaricata, assembly GCA_038088405.1. NCBI lineage: Eukaryota > Metazoa > Cnidaria > Anthozoa > Scleractinia > Poritidae > Porites > Porites divaricata. Next base: position 4,089,378 of record JBBMOI010000012.1, read on the forward strand.
ATGGCCGGGCAGTTTGGTTGAACAGATGCCTTTGACAAGCAGTATAATTCCGGAGTAATTTGGTCAACAATTTGATACTGAATAAGAAAACAAATTTACATAAAGAAGGAGAAAGGAGGATCCAGAGCGCACCAAAAATCGATCCACCAGTCAAATTACACGGTCAATAATGCACAAGAAAACTGAAGGGAAGTTTAATGATGATCAAACAAGGAAAAACAATCTTACTGTTGAATAATTACTTTTCCATGTTTGTTTTTGCTTCATGAAATTAAATAGCATCTGCTCTACTTGATCGAATGACAGAGCATTTTCTTTTTTTCTAGAATGACATGCCTTTACTGTGAAAGAAGTTGAAGGAACAATTACAGCAGAAGAGGCTTTAAGGTACACTTATAAACTAATATTCAAGCAAGACCCCAAAGAAAAAAGGGAGTGAGATTATTTACAGAGAGGGAAGGGCTAATGCAGATGGGAAGATACCATTTCCAAATTCTTTGGACCCTCCCCTTTCAGTTTTTACAGGACATATTTTCGACGAAACAACAAGAAGCCAAGTCAAAACTCTGATGGATTACTTAAGTTGAATTAAAAATATTGATTCCACCATTCATTCATTGATGTACTGTTAAAGAAACATATTTAAAACAATCTTGAACAAACCCATTGACCTGATAGGCAACCTTTCCCAAGAAATAGCTTGTAAATATCATGTAGATGAAGACTTCATGGTATCAATGGCTTCAAACCAAAATGCACAGTTTAAGCACATTTTCATTTGCAACCTTAATTACAAAGCATAAAATAAGTAAGCCTAAATAAATACATAAATCTGACAAAATTTATGCAAACATGGCTTCAGTGAGTGTCTACAGGTCCTATGCTAAGTGTGTCCTTGATACCAAGACTTTGATCCTCCCCACCCAGGACAATGGGTGACTGTCTGTGCCTCCCACTGAGCTCTGCACTTATCAACAACAACAACAACAACAACAACAAAGCTTTATTAATAAACAAATAAACTTAAAGAAGTATTGGCCGCAGCTAGCAAGGCTATTCGAAGCAGCACAATGCGTGCAAAATATAAAAATAGAGACAAAGGCTATTAATCTCAGCAGAGGCCCGATTCAGCTCAGTACGGCTAGGGCAAATTACGAACAAGGTACTTGCCAGTCAAAGCCTCTAGTGAACACTGCTGCTTACTGAAGGGGTTGTGTCAAAACGGTACCCCCCTACCCCACTAATTTTGGCCCCAGGTCTGATCCACCCACCCACTGTTAGGGCAGTCTCTTGGCTATCCAGCTAAACCGACCAAGACAGCAAGCCCCCTACCATTTTGGACGTTGGACTGGCCTGGTGCTGGGCTGTGCCCGGCGCCAGGCGAAAACCTAGTGACCAGTCATTTTAACGAAATCAGACAGAAATATTATTAAATAATATTATTATTACAACCTCATATTTTGCGCATTCTCTTGACCTTATAATTATGGTCAAATGACATGACAGTGGAATAATAAATAACAATATTGATCCTTCTCCTCAAGTGTGAAATATAAGTATGGCGATTTTTACACTGTACATGTATTCAATAAGGAAAGTGATAATGTATAATTGTCACCTACATAGCCTGGTTATCTGGGGCCATTCAAAGGATGTTATTCAGTAACATCCACTGAAAGGTCCTTTTCCCCGCGGAGTAAGAAGAGGCTTGAAACATCAAAACATCCTTTAAACGGAGGCAGTGGCATCTTCTTGTTTGAATTGATAGGAATCAATCGAGGAATGATCGAAAAAGTGGGACAAAATCTCTCACCAAAATTCAAACAAGTCAGATATGGACGCTCGAAGTGCAGATGAATCACCTTATTTACTTCGAGGCGAGCGTGACGTCATACGTTTACGAAATCCGACCGAAGATAAGAGGGCCCTTCGACGGATGTTAACGAGTGCTGACCTTTGAGATGGTGGTCTACAAATTGTGAAATACGTTCAGAAGGATGACTGTTAGCTACTGTTGCTGGAAACACAACCTCGTCCCCAGGGCTTTTCCCTTAAAAATGGGTGGGGAAAAGCCCTGGGGACGAGGTTGGCTGGAAACAATGGGCCGGCCGGGGTTACCCGTCTTATGTATTTTGGGTAAAATGTAGAAACGTCCGGGTTTGGGGTTAGACTGTATCAAGAAACGTTTAGTGTTGTCGTCAATGATTTTGTCACGAAGCATGAGTTCAACGTAGACCTGTACCCGTTTTCGGATGTCATCGGTAATATCGTTGTCAAGCGGTCTGTAGAATTTGGTGTCATTGAGTTGTCGTAAGCATTCGTTTATATACCAGTCTCTGTCCATAACTACTGTGGCTGATCCTTTGTCAGCGGATTTAATAACAATGTCGTTGCGTTTGTTAAGTGATTTTTAAGGGCATGTCGTTCGCGTGAGGTCAAGTTGTCACGTACAGGTTCAGGTTTGATATTGGAGGGTGGTCTGCCTGTGGTAGTGACGTCTTTGTAGCCACGCCTGCAACTCGACTTTACAAGACGGGAACTTAAAATTCGTTGCATCTTGTGAAGCTACGCACGTGTTTAAAATGGGAAGAAGAAGATCTAAAAGAAAGCCAGCACCTAAAAGAAGGGCAGAACCCCTGGATAAACAATTCAACTGTCCTTTTTGCAACCATGAGAAGTCTTGTGAAGTGAAAATGTAAGTTCTCTGGTCTTGTGCAGTCAAAACAAACGCACGCACAGCCTATGTGCTTAGATATTTCTTGAAATTTAACGAAAAACGTTAAGTATTGTGCTTCTTTATCTTGTGCTGCGATGTTCTCGAAAAACTGCAGTTAACTGCCTGTCAAATGAGTTGAATTTTCCTGTTACCTGCACCGAAAGTAATTGTGGAATTGATTGTAATTGTTTTTTCATGCAGGCTGATTCGTTTTTGGGTCTGGTTTTAAAATTAGCTTATTTTACCACTAAAAACACAGTGTTAGCTTACCTTGGAAGATTAACATCTGATTGTTTTGATGTTGTATTTTTAGGGATCGGGTTAGAAATACAGGGCATATATCATGTCGAGTTTGTTTGGAAGATTATCAGGCATCCATTACATGTATCCTTTGAAAACAAAAGAAAAAGAAGAAATTAGTACGAAAGCGCTAATTTAGGACACTGTTGTTATATCTTCCTCTGGAGTTTTGATTTTGTGCATATGGTCATCTGAGTAACTGAAAGGTCCAGCTAATCGTGTGCCAATCATGTGTTGTGATTGGCTTTTCAAGCAGTTAAGATGGGCCGATCTTGGACACTCAGGATTCCTGCGTTGATCCCCAGGGATCAGTGCTCGACCTTAACTTTTTAAATTGCTGGTCCTGGGACTAGTTGAACTGAAAATTGACTAGTCCTGAGTAAATCTGTGGTAGTCCTTCCTGATGGCAGCATGACAATATTATTTGCAATATCTTTTTACAATTAAATTTCATTGATGTTATCGTGAAACTTCATAATGCCATTGCCAGAGAGTCAAAGAACAGTGACAGACATTGACCATGCTAACCCACAATTTAATAAGTAGTTACATGTCCTGTGACTAGTGGTTCTAAGTTTCTACTAGTCGTGAAGAATTTTGCACTAGTCCAGGGCTAGTGGACTACCGCTAAGGTCGAGCACTGGGGATCCATATTCATTTTTTTCTCGGTCGTCAGCGGGGCAAGTAATCCTGGTGGCATACTGGCCCAGTTTCAATTTGGTTTACTCGGAGAAAAGTGCATAATTGTATAAAAGAATGGTGAAAAAATTGTGTACAACTTGAACATTTCTGATTAGCATTTTATTTCCATTATAGTTTCCAAAAAGGGGTTTTAACTAAACTGTTAAGTACAAAAGGCTACAGGCCTAGGCCAAACACAGTTTATCTACGTTTTACAAGTAGCCAGGGTTGGTCAGTTTGCCATGAAGGGAAGATGATGCCCTTATGTTTTCCCCTGTATAAGACAGTGGCTCCTGTGTCACTCTTTTTTCCGGCAAAGGCTGCCAGCAAAACATCTGCTAAAAAACATCACGTCTTGATGTGTATAAGGCACTGGCTTTTGCTTCACCTTTTTTTTCCACCGATGGCAATAAGATGCATTCTAAAAATGATGAGTGCTGTCACATTGTCTACGAATGGCCTCTGAATGCAGTATTTCACAAAGAACTGAGCCTGGGATCGTTTTACAGAAAATAGTGCACCATTAAAGATGGCACAGCAACAGAAATTCCATACCGGTGATGTAAATCAATGTTTCTGTAATAAATATGCTCAATTTTATGGTTCTCCTGGTCAATTTTGGTAAGGTGTTGTGTTCATCTGCGAACAATCTTCAGCAAAACTCAAATACTTCTTCTGGAGAAGAATATATTCCACAAATGTTGACTGTTTTGTTATAGATTCATTTTGTTTACATTTGACCTTTGTAGTCTTTTGACTGTCATTCGTAAATAATAGCTAAAACAATGCAACTACTTTGTTGTCTAATCAGTGCTTATGACTGGATTTTGGGCAGATTTTATGTTCTCAGTATGGAATTTCTGTTGCTGAGTCACAGATGTTTCTTGCAAAACATCCCCAGCGATGAGGAGCAGGAGAAACAGCTGTTTTCGCAGGTCATTGAATGACATGAAATGTAGCCCATTGTGGAAATGTATGATGATAGACTTTATTTAGGCAGCACTTGAAAGGTGTTTGCAAAATTAGAGGTGTTGAATAATAAAGTTTTAAATTATTCATTGGTGGCGCGACCCTTGTCTGAAAATATGAGTTATTGAAGCAACAAGTTCAAGACTCTGAGTCTGGTTCAAAGTTAAAGTTTGAGACTTCTGAGATATACTGGGATCAGATCAGAAGTTTCTACTCAAAATCTGCTTGATTTCATTTGAACATTTCTTAACTAGTCGCAGATCTTTCAGAACCTGTTGATGTTTACAGTGACTGGATAGATGCTTGTGAAAGTGCGAACCAGTAGCACATCATGGAATAGGCCATTTCCAAGTTCATGAACTGTCATTTTCAAAATGAGGCAAAGTGCAAAACCTTTCTTGTGAATATGAGATTTATTTGCATGGGAACAAAAAATCGTTTTCATATTAATAGCTTCTCACGTATATATTTACATTGGAACAGAGGCTTTGGGCAACTCAGAAATGGCCTATTCCTACAGAACTCTTCAAAGAGAGACAGCTCTTCATGGTTTGTCTCAAGTCCACTTATGATGAAGAACAATGAAATGCACAAAAAGGTTGGCAAGCTTACCAAGAAATGAGAAACTGCGGAATAATGACAAGATTACTTTGTGTATATAAATATGAAAAAAGACCTCCCACATTGCTGTGAATTCTAGAAAGCTTTATGTGGATTTATATTCTCTTACAACTTTCTATAAGCATATACCACAAGCAGTGTTCTGACTTTCCCTAATATCTGATGTAATGCTGAAACTAGAGTTTTCAAAAAAAAAAACCACTAATCATCTTGTTTGTAAATACCTGTAAGTATTAGGGATCAAATTTGAGCTAAATAAGCCAATAAATAAAATCCTTTTCTCCCATTTGACTGTCTGTGTAGCAGTAGTTTTTTTGTTAACCCGTGTCTTGTTGCAAGTGTTTCCGCGCGAGTTTGTCAAGACAGTTTGGATGAGAGCAAAAAGAGGATTTCTCTCTCAAACTTTCGCACAATAACTTGATTGGAAACACTTGCTATCCAGGCTTCTATTTTTTAGCCTCCTACACAGACATTCTTAAGGCTTTCTTTGCACGTTCCTTCCCCACAGCTATCTTTTTCATGCTTACTTTTGATATTTTAATTTGTCCATGGGGTTTTCCTTGATCAAATACCAATACAAGGGGGACCCAGGGGGTAGGAGGTACTGGAGGAAAGCTCTTAACCTATACAACATACATACCTAATATATAGCCCACAAATGGGAGTACCCAAAATCTCCACCCGGGGATACTGGTGCTGGTTGCCAGGGTCATGGGGTGAGTGCAGTGTGCAAAGAATTTATTAAGGCTCAACTTCCCATGTTCTGCCAGGCAGACAGTTTACTACCCTAGATTAAATTTCTAGTTTCTGATCAGAAGTAATGAGCCCATTGTTAACCCTGATCTCTATGTTCAGACACCAGGATGAGCATAAGCAAGGAGGAACTGTTGAAGAAGGGAAAGTTCATCTAAAGTCCCACCTTTTGTCTAGCAAAACAAATAATCAAATATCCTGCACTGCAAAAGACTTATGAATTTTTCCCAAGTCCCTCTATTTTTCTTTTTTCTTTCACTTAATCTGTGAATGAGAAATTATCAACCTGTATGATATTTTTTATGTACATTTAATAGTTCTTTCAGAAAGTTTTATTGAATTATTTTTGTAAGTTAAAAACTGGATGAATAAAATATTTTCTTTTGAATCTAAAAACAATGCCAACAGATATTTAGCACTAATAATGAATGAGGCCGAGTAGGATATGAAGAATTATGCAGATTGAGCAAGGTGTTATCCACCGAGGCCGAAGGCTGAGGTAGATAACACCCTCCAAGATCTGCATAATTCTTTATATCCTACGAAAGCCTCATTCATTAATTGCTTTATTATTCATTCAAAATAATTCCTTGTCCCAAGGTCTTCTTGGTTAAATACATGGTGCATTAACCTGCAACTGTGCTGCACTTTTGACGTCATCGGTTGATTAATCGCAAAATTCTTCCAAATTTGGTCAACAGTTGCCAGTTATGGTGAATTATACTTGTGCTTTTAGCCAATCAGAAACGGAGAATATTTTGAATGAATAATAAATACCATAAATCCTCTATTAAGCCCCCCGTGGTGCCTATTTTTTTCAAGCACTTTTGAAGGGAGGCTTTTTAACTTTCCTCCTCTGAAATATAAAAGGGGGGGGGGGGGGGGGGGGGGGGCTTAATAGAGGATTTACAGTAGATAGAAGAAATCCTGTGAGCAGAGGTCCAAGTCTCACCTACCCCCCCCCCCCCCCCCCCAGGCTAGTTCTGTACATGAGTCACGTGATTCTTCAACGTGGAATGAAAAATAAAGGACTGGCGAATCTACTGTAACAAGTGTCTGTCGAAACTTAGAGCGAAAGAAGCTTTATCTTTGGTGTTTTTCCGCCATGTCGGCGGCAGCAGACGGAGGACCTAGTTCTCCGACTCCTCCTGAAGCTGCGGTAGTAGACGTAAAGAATTTTACAAATTATTTGCGTCGAGTTGTACCTCTTCTTCTGGAAGGCGACCCAGATGTTCCGCTCGAGCTGGACACAACTTTGAAAGACCCTTTGCATGTGGACTACATCAGGAAATTTCTTGCTGATGCCCAGACGAGAAGCCTTCTCGTTACGCGAACGCCACTCAAAGATGAAGAAGAAAGCGATGAAACCTCTTCGACAGAGAGTGGTGCTGAGAACGATCAAGAAAAGGCGATGTATTCCATCAATTTGGATGTTCATTACACCGCGCCGAAGCTCTCAAGCGTCGCGTTTATCAAACGAGGAGCGATTGTTGATGCTGACAAGAAGATCACCTCACAAGTTCGTGTGATAAATCTAAACGAAGGCTCTCCTTACGAGACTCTTCACTCCTATATCAGCAATGCAGTGGCTCCATATTTCAAGTCGTTCGTAAGAAAATCTGGCAAAGCAGACAGGTACATTTTATTTTTTCTTCATCCATGTCTTTTTATCATTTCGTTCACGTTTAGTTTTGTATAGCAAGTGGTTAAGTCGCGAATTTCTGTTCAGACAGTTCTATGATTTCGGGTTCACATGAATTTGAGAAGTCATATTTTGACTTGGGTGTGTTGGATGCTATCAATATGCAAATTAAATTTTAAATGGCGGGGCTAATTATACGATATAGCAGGATTGGGGTGGATTGCAATAGAGGTGGCTAGGATAACATGCATAGAACATTTTCAAAGTTATAAGCAGCATTAGAAATGACTTGTATGGACATTTTCGCTTGATTGTGATGACAGTGTTTAGTACGTCAATGAGCTTGCTGAAAAGCTTAGTGATTATGCTAACAGTCCCTCTGAATCAAGTGATAGTTATCTTATTGTCTTCATTACAAGGAGGGTAAGAATGACAAGGTTAAAATTGTATTATATTTGTCATTATGATTTTCATTTTTTTTTTTAAGCACCACCCAGTATTTCTGGTGGGGGAAAATCTCTATTCCTCATAAGCTTGTCAGCTTCTCATAGATTTCCCCGCCACAATCACTCCCTCCTAGGTGTATACTAATGTTAATTTAATGTTATATACCTATTTATTATGTTTTTTTTATTGTATTTGTTGTTATTTACTCTGTGTTGCAAAATAATAAATTAAAAAAAATAAGTAAAAAAATAACTAATACTAATACACTAATTATTATCCTTCCTCTTTGTAATTACACTGCCGTTGTACCTATTGTAATCTTGGTACTTTGTAGTCATTGTTATAATTGCCATGGTTACCATCATCATCATTATTTCTATCATTTTCATCATTGTGAATGCGCTCCTAATTATCTTTACTCTTTCCTTTATCACCCATGCTGCTTTCATTGTAAGTAACATTATGATTCTATTTTTTTTCTTTTTTTGCCTTCTCATTCCTAATGTCAGTAGTATGGCAATAAGTTATTGTTAATGCCGTTTGTGTAGAAACAGTTAAACTTAAATTTGTACGACTCTCTCTGACGTTTTATTACCAGAGGTTTGACAATGTTTGGACTCAGTATTAACTCATTTGATCACGCATATTTTTGTCGATAATTTTTTTCAGAGATGGGGATAAAATGGTTCCATCTGTGGAAAAGAAGATTGCTGAGCTTGAAATGGGTCTCCTGCATCTGCAACAGAACATTGATATTCCAGAGATTTCTCTTGCCATCCATCCAGTTGTGACAGCAATGGCTAAGAAAACTGCTGAAGAAGGACGGAGACCCAAGGTACAAGATTTCGGTGATAAAGTTGAGGATTCAACATTCCTGAATCAGCTGCAGAATGGAGTGAACAGATGGATTAGAGAGATTCAAAAGGTGTGTATTCTCCCTTTGTAACGAACCAAAGTATAACAGCAGTACTGGTTACATTCTTCACACCTCTATGCTGTCTGACCTCTGATAACATGCTAAATCACTAACATTACAGCTAAAAGATCTAATACATTGATAACGAGAAACTGAGGGGGCTTTCCAAAAGTCAGAACTGGCCAGCCAGACCATGGCCGGACCAGACATTTTGGCAATGAAATAGACTTTTTCCAAGAGGTTTTGCTGAAAAACCATCTCCTTTTGTGCATAATATTTAGGATTTTACTGATCTGGATGGTTAGTTTTGATTAAAAGAGAAATTCTTATTACGATAGGAATGGGCTGGCCGGTCAGTTCTGACAAATGGAAAGCGCCCTGAAACTAGATATAGAGCGATTTTCGTATGACCTTGAAATGAAAACGCGCGAACAAAACAGAAAGAACAAACGAATGGAAATAGAGCGATTTGGTTGGTGTATCGAACGGATACAAACGCACCTGGCTTTTGGTTGGCTAAGCGAACGCTCGGGTAAACAAACTTCAATGCCCGAAGAACTTTCTAGAAATTGCTTTGACGTCATACTGCAACACGATTGGTTAATCAAACAATGCCTTCTCCATATTAGGGTTTTCTTTGGCGGGAAAACAAAGAGTCCATGTTTTGTTCTTTCCATCCATTGGCTGATAAAACAAATAACAAACACTTACGGAAACCATATTTCAAGGTCATACGAAAATCGCTCTAATAGCAACCAGAACTATGGCACTACTTTCAATGTTTAAATAACCCATGAGACAGATAAAAGGCGGGTGGGAGAGGTGGGTGGGGCTGGTCAGGCAATGGTGGATGGTAGCAAAACACTGAACTCTGAAAGGTGATCTAAAGACCCACTGCCGACTTGAACCCATATTCCCGCTTCATTTATTCTTCAGCTGGCAGAAGCTACTTAAATTTACTCTTGCCTTGCGCTCTATTCCTGATCAGTTCAACTGAGTTGCTTTCATTCAAATGTTCACTTCAAGTCCACGTCAAAGATAAGAGCTTTCACTGTCTCCACGGGAATCTTGATTAATGTGTGATTCCAGTGCTTTTGTAATGAGGAGGATCATAAAGGCCAGCAGGTTTGAAACATTTAACTACATTTTATGTTGTTTTAGGTAACCAAACTTGATCGTGACCCAGCATCTGGTACTGCTCTTCAAGAAATCAGCTTCTGGTTGAATCTAGAGCGAGCATTGTTGAGGATCCAGGACATCAGAGAGAGTCCTGACATTGCGCTGACGCTTGACATCTTAAAACATGGAAAAAGGTTCCATGCCACTGTCAGTTTTGACACCGACACAGGTACTGTTGATGTAACTTGAACTAGCCTGCCAGCAGGCTCTGTTGTAGGGAAGCAAGTGTGAGTTTAACACTTTCTTGTTCATGTAGGGTTAGTAAGCCTGAGAGTTTGGCTATTGAATTTTGAATGCTACTCTGTGAGTGGTGAAAACTTGGCAATAACTGGTTACCTGCCTAGTACCAAATAACCAATCAATTGAAGCTTATTTCAAATTAAGAAATTTGGATGATACAGATTTTTATGAATGGCATGAAAACTTCTAAGAGAATTGTCATTATAGGGTGAGCATTAGTTGCCATATGCTTGTAAGTGTCCATGATAGAACATTGATTCCCCTTCACACTCACCAAGATTGTGTTTTCTCATGAGACCCACTTTTTTAAAATTTAGGTTTAAAAACAGCTTTAGCAACAGTGAATGATTACAACCCACTTATGAAGGACTTTCCACTGGATGACCTTCTTGCTGCAACTGAGCTCGATAAAATTCGAGCTGCACTGAGTGCCATTTTCAGTCATCTGAAGAAGATCCGTAGCACGAAGTATCCAATTCAGAGAGCTCTGCGTCTTGTGGAAGCAATATCACGTGACCTAAGCTCACAACTCCTAAAAGTAAGTATTATGTTGTAAATTTCAGTAGGGTCATTTTGTTTCAAAGAGAAGGAGAAGGCAGGGGGGGGGGGGGGGGAAGTAATGTTGCATATGATTAGAATTCTTTGGATCTTTCCAAATTTTAGTCATGCAGTCTTGGTTTTTAAATTTGGTGAAATGCAATTTAACTAAGTGAACCATCACGGGCTTAGCGGTCAAGTGGTTCACAAGCTTAGCAGTCAAGCAGTTCTCAAGCTTAGCGGTCTTGCGGTTCACAAGCTTAGCGGTCTAGCGGTTCACAAGCTTAGCAGTCTAGCGGTTCACAAGCTTAGCGGTTAAGCAGTCCACAAGTTGAGCGGTCATGCGGCCCACAAGCTTAGCAGTCAAGCAGTCCACGAGCTTAGCATGGATCCAGCGGTCAATCCCATAAGAGCAAGCTCACATGGTTTGTGGTAGCTTTGTATACAGCTAGGATCTGTGAGTTCCTCGTCGAGCGTTTCTGCAGTGGTCTGTGGAGCTGTCATTTAGCATCTCCCCCCCTCCTATCCCTATTTTTCTTCCTTCCACTGTTTCGTCAGTGTGACGGGTGCCTGGAATGGGTGCTCATGGCTGGGTTGCAGAGATTTGCCAGCCATGGGGGCAGTTTTTCTCTCTAAGGGCTGGCTGGCCACAGTGGAAGCCCCTGGGTATCCCAGGCACCCACCTTCCAGTTAAGCGAGGCAGTTGCTCATGGTTAAACAGTTTTCTAACCTTAGATACTTCTTCTCTCCCACAGGTTTTAGGAACAAGGCGACTGATGCACATCAACCATGAGGACTTTGAAAAGGTCTCTACTCATGTCACCATTTTTTCTTTTTTTATGCTGTATGTCTGTTTATTAATGTGGCTAAATGTAATTTAAGGGGATATGTATCGTAATTTATAGTGGCATCTGTCATGAAAGAGAGTTGACTGTATTATAGCCATCATTGTGATCAGCATCATCATTATTAACCCTTTAAGCCCCAATATCCACATACGAATTCTTCAAACTGATCTCCATACATTTGCTTAAAGAATGTGTTGAGAGAGTTTGATAAATGATCAAAGCATTTTCTCTTTGGTGATCATTTTATTACTCCTAACCTAATCTCTTGACGATTTATGGATAACGTTAGGAGAAAGTGGATTTTGGTCACTCGCAGGACTTAAAGGGTTGAAAGCCAAATGATTCTAAGTATTTCTTTTCTTTCTTTCAATGCATAGATCATGGTGGCTTGCTTTGAAGTGTTCACTACATGGGATGATGAGTATGAAAAACTGCAAACATTGTTGAGAGACATAGTAAAAAAGAAGAGAGAGGAGAGCCTGAAGATGGTTTGGAGGGTAAACCCTGCCCACAAGAGACTTCAAGGAAGACTTGATCAAATGCGGAAGTAAGACTGCATTCATCATTCACCAGTGGCCAGTGGCCACTGTGAAAAGTTCTCAAAAAATTCAGTTTTAGTTTTCAAAATCGAACAAAATTATATTGCACCATGCAAAAGTTCTGTCAAAGTCAGGGCTGTCAATAAGGGCCGGTAGCCTGCCAAAACTGCCGGCTAGACAGGCATCCTAAGCTGGCTATCATCTCGAATAAAATTGTAAAGCACCCGTTTCCCAGTTTTGAATGACATTGAACCCATATTTAAACAGGTTTAGATCTGTGAAACGTTCAAACCTTGTGATGTCATGAAATGCCTGGGACATTTTGACGGCATTGTTCCCAGTCTTGTGTGAATTCTGATGAAACAAACAGCCTTATGTGGTGGAAAATACCTCTTGAAAACCCCTGCAAACACCATTTCCGATGCATCAGCCCTCAAGAACTTGTGCCTTTGGTGGTGCAAGTTCCAAAGCCACCTACTGTTCATTATCAGCCTGCTACTTTTTGACAGCCCTGCAAAGTGCAAGTTCATTTGATTGGTGACATTATAGGATTACATCCACAGAGTCAGTAGACTGCTTATAGGCCACCTATTCTCTTAAAATCTGTCCAGTTCTTGTACCCAACCAGTGCGATTGCAAGTAACAACAACACAGTAAGGGATTTTTAGAATGAGACAAGAAAAGACAGGCCTCTTATTTTTCCTTCTCGGGCTTGCGCCCTTGTTTATAGCTACTTGTGTCTTGGCTGCTTGTGTGCATGGGTTACTCATGGACTAACTTTGCAAAGAAAAATAAGAGACTGCTCGCAGTCTGCAGAATTAAAAGTAAAAGTGACAACTGACATTATCCCACAATATATATAACTTGGCCTAGGAGTTAAAGAGTTTATTTGTGAATAAAATGCAAAAGAAATGTTATAAATCTGCTACAAGGAAGCTAAAATTTTGCTTGTTTCACTGACGTTAGGTTCCGCCGCCAGCACGAGCAACTGCGAGCTGTGATTGTTCGCGTTCTTCAGCCTCCCGCTGTCAATCAAGCAACTCCATCCAGTCCAGGTGGTCCCCCTAAAAATGTTGAGGATGAAGAGGCGAAGCCAGAAGCGTTGCTGGATCCAGCTGATGCTAATGCAATTCAGGAAGTCAATCTTGCTTATGAGAATGTCAAGGAGGTTGATGGACTTGATGTGTCGAAAGAAGGTTCAGAGGCTTGGGAGGCTGCCATTAAAAGGTTGGTGAACTTTGTGGTTAAGGTGAATTGGTATTTAGCTTGTACAGTATACCTTATCATCTTTGTTGAAGTGTATTGGCTCAACGCAGTTTCTGTGTTATGAAGTAGGGAGAAAATGACCCAGATTTTCAGTGTATCAGATTTAAAAGTCTGGGTTTTAGTGTTGACCACTCCACTGCATTGTTTTCTGAGACACATATTTTGCCCTTGTTTGTTAGGTATGATGAGCGCATTGACAGAGTGGAAACACGAATCACAGCTCGTTTGCGAGATCAGCTAGGAACAGCAAAGAATGCCAACGAGATGTTCAGGATCTTCTCCAGATTCAATGCTTTGTTTGTGCGTCCTCACATCAGAGGGGCTATCCGAGAGTACCAAACTCAGCTTATCCAGAGAGTAAAAGATGACATTGAGGCCCTCCATGACAAGTTTAAGGTAAAGGAACTTCCCAATAATACATTTTAGTATAATTACATTGATGATTATCAAAAATAGAGCGCTGTGATTGGCTAGGAGCTTGGCTTTATCCCGCTATAATCACCGCGCGGTGATTATAGCATTGAAGGCTAGCAGTTTACAAAGTGGCAGCCAGATTTTTTGATGTTTCGGGGTCGGAAATTGATCAATAATTTTATTTTCTCGAATAATCATCAATGTAATGATACTAAAACAATTAGTCGCCTCAGGCAACGTGAATATTGGCGAATAGTCACCTCAACTTCGTCTCGGTGACTATTCGCCAATATTCACGTCGCCTTCGGCGACTAATTGTTAAGTAACTTATTCAGAATTTAGAAAGCAGGATTGAAGAAAAAAACATATTAAGAAAATTAATGGTTATGAATAACAAAGGTAAACATGCATGCATGTTGCACGCATGCGTGCCCGACGCGTATACGCAGAAATGGTGCATGCATGTTGCGTGTGCGTTGGTCGCTTATCTCTCCACTGCACTGTACCTATGTTTTTCCTTTTTGCATAGTTTGAATTATTGTGGTGGATTTCATGTCCATCTCATCACATTGTCACATATTCTTTGACTAAGACTGACATTATTTCATTATGTGTGAGTGTTGATGATTGTAAGGGTCAAAATAAGCAGATTTTTGCCCAATTACGTTTTATTGCTCCAAGAAATCTTTGCGTATTTACTTTTTATAGTTCAGGTGATTTTGACTCCTTTTCACTGTGTTTGTAGGTCCAGTATCCTTACAGCAAAGCTTTTAAGATGAGTAAAGTGAGAGATTTGCCTCCTGTTTCTGGCTCCATCATTTGGGCGCGACAGGTAAGTACTACAGCTGTACACACATATATTGTAGACTCGCTTATAAACTGTATGATGTCTATATTTTCTCAAAGGCCAGAGCAAAAGTGAGGGTTATAATTTTTTTGGAATTTGTATCACAAATAGGAACATTGCTGGATCTCCGGGGAGGTAGGAACCTGAGTTGGACTTTGTGTTGGGTTGTTGTTAGTGATCAAAAAAATGCTTTTGAACTTTAAAGAGAAAATGTAAGACTAGAAGAAGCTTCAAAATAAGGGCAATCATTCCTACCTGTGTGTTTATCTGCTTAAAAAATGAATTAGACTTCATATCATATGATAGTGCAATGATTTATTTCTTTTTCTTTTAGATTGACCGTCAGTTATCTGCTTACATGCGTCGTGTGGAGGACGTCTTGGGTAAAGGATGGGAAAACCATGTTGAGGGACAAAGGCTGAAGGCTGATGGTGATAGTTTTAGGCAGAAACTGAACACACAGGAACTGTTTGATGATTGGTCAAGAAAGGTTGGTAATTCCCTGATGCATGTTGATATCTTCTCCTTTACCATTGCAACTTGACATTCTTCATCCAGTGTTCAATATGTTTCTAACCTCCTTTTCATCATATAATGCACAGCTTAGTTCTCTTTGGTATTATAGTCATCTCGCTGTCAGTAGACACTTCTCAACGATGGAAACAGTACAGGTCCCAGAGGTGAACATCTTAGAGAGAGTCAAATATACACCTTTTATTTTAATTGTAGGTTCAACAGCGTAACCTTGGAGTCTCAGGTCGCATTTTCACTATTGAAAGCACAAGAGCCAGAGGTGGTGGCAGAGGGAATGTTCTGAAGCTGAAAGTAAACTTCTTGCCAGAAATTATAACCCTTTCCAAGGAGGTACAAACTGTTAATTCTGTTATTGATTATTAAAAATGACTAGCAACAATTTTCTCTTAATAGTTTCATTACATAATCAAGAGAAAAGGCTCAGAGAATTATTAAAATCATTGTGAAAGGAAAAATTTTGCAGGATTTTCACTAACAAATGTAGTAGCGGGAGAATGATGTAACATTACCGGAGAATATTTTGAAAGCAGCTCCACGTCTGAATAAAAAACAGTCCTAGGCTACCGAACAGTAGCTGAAGAATTCAGTGTAGTAAACGGAGAATTCTCCGATCTCCAATGCCTAATGAACACTCTGATTTTCTGAACTTTTAACTGTAATTCTGTCAACTAATTCTTTAAGTAAATGTATTGAGATCAGTGTTGACAATTTGCACATGTATGTGGATATTGGGGCTTTAAGGGTTAAGGTACGCTACTTAAGTTTAGTTATGCAGAATGCTAATTAGCGTTTAATTGTCAGGTTCGTAACTTGAAGTGGCTGGGATTTCGAGTTCCTCTTGCCATCGTGAACAAAGCACATCAGGCCAATCAACTCTACCCTTTTGCCATCTCACTTATTGAAAGTGTGCGTACCTATGAGAGGACTTGTGAAAAGGTAATACTTACTGGTTGTCTTCAGAGTTTCAATCATTTTGAAGGGAATTGTGTAATTGTGTAATAATCTCAAACTAAGTTGATCTATTATCCCTGCAATAACAATATGATTTGTGGAGAACTTGCATTTTTGCATTGCCTTTGAGCAAATCCTTTTGTTTCTCTATTTTCTTCTTAGCTATGTCAATTTTCAGTGAGTTGTTAACTGTGTAATGTTGCATACAGTACACTTGTATTTTGAATTCTGTAAAGTATTTTTTTATCATTTCTTGCTCACAGTACCTGGAGAAGTTTTGATCTTTCTTTGTTTCGATATTTTGTCGTGACCTTAAAATAATGTGCAAAGTGAAAATATTTTCTGCTCTAAGATACAATTTAACTTTTTTATTCTTAATTTCTCAACAGGTGGAGGAGAAGAACTCAATCTCACCTCTTGTCGCTGGTCTGCGAAAGGAAGTTCAAGGATTGATCATGGAAGTGAGTAAAATATTTTGATAATTACAGTGTATGCTAGACAAGTGTAGCTCACTTTACACAATCCCACTTGCAAGTAATAATGATATGGGTATCAGCTGAATCATAACTCATATTTCTCCACCTTTAATGTTTTTAGGGTATGGCCCTTGTGTGGGAGTCATACAAGTTGGATCCTTATGTGCAGAAGCTAGCTGAAGCTGTTTTTAATTTCCAAGAAAAGGTACAAGAACTGTTTCTAGCTAATCATAGATGTGTACTGGCCTAAGCAAATAAAACAACATTGTGTGAACTGTTCTGTGGTGTGAAGCGTCTTATGTCGTGTGTATGGCTCATAGTTAACTAGGAGATTGGAGTCGAGTATGGTCAACTTTCACCTTCTGGGTGTAGGATATAGGGCTAGGGGGCTTTTATTCGGATGAGCGACTTAATGGAGGGTTTTTTGCGTTTCGAGTTTGGGGGGGCTTATCTTTGGAGGGGCTTATTTTCAGAATTTTACGGTATTTATACTACAGTGTTTATATGTTGTAGGTTGATGACTTGCTGAGCAGTGTAGAGAAGATTGACATTGAAGTGCGTTCTTTGGAAACTTGTTCCTACAACAGTCAAACATTCAGAGATGTTTTGGGCAAAGTTCAGAAAGCTGTGGATGAGTTGAACCTTCATTCATACTCCAATCTTCCCCAGTGGGTTGCTACTCTGGATCTGCAGGTAAAATAAGACCAGTAATTCTTGAGAAAAATCCAAGTTCCAGAGAAAAAATAGTAAATTTCCTTTTAAAACATTGAAAAATAAATAGAGCCATGTGGAGGTGCTGCAAAAACGGTTTTGTCTAGATGGTCACACTAGAAGATTAATTTCTTATCCAAACCCACAACTTGGAGATAAATTTTTCAGTTTATTGTCTCTGTTGACTCTGGCCTCAGAAGGTTAGAGGTTTTGTCACACTCAATATGTTTACTGCTGTTTGACAGCTCTCTTTTGGATGGTAACATCTTAAGATCTCATTTACTAAAAAGTATTTAGAATCACTATTAGTTTATTTGTGTAGTTGATCTTGTACGACCTATGAGATTGAAATAGATACAGTGTAATAAACATCTATTTATTAAAAAGTTGTTTAGCTGTATATATTTATAAGTAATGTAACTATGTGTTTGCAGGTTGAAAAGTATTTGTCTGGTCGTCTTGAAGCTGGTCTGAAGAGCTGGACTGAATGCCTGAAGGGAAGCAGGTCATCTCGGCACATGACCATGGATGATTCTGACACCTCCATGATGGCACACAAACCAGGAGGAGACCCTGACATTCAGGTTATTATAAGACTTACTTATTATGTAACTACACTGTACACAACTTTTTACTTGAGGCAGCATGGCCGAGTGGTCAGCATGTCGGATGCATAATCTTGTGGTCCTGGGTTTTAATCCCTCTCTGGCGACTTGTTAGCTTTGTTCTCGGTGTCCTGATTTAAAATCCTCGGTCACGCTTGTACATAGCCAACTGGTTACCTCCAACCAGTTGGGGTATTTAATTTTGTTATGTTTTATTTGAATTATTTGTTTCTAAGTATTTGAGTGGAGTGCCTGTAAATTAGCTGGATAAGCTAAGTGCACTTTCCACTATAAACAAGCCTTTAAGTGTATAATCAAGTATAATAATATTAATAATATTAATGAATGGGAGTATTTTATTTAAAACGTGAGTGTATTGAATGATACTTTTTCTTTTGTACATTTTCTTCAATTTTTTTCATTATGCGATTCCATCCGCGCAAAATTATTAGTTATGTCGGTTTTTAATTACTTTAATTGTTTTTAATTGCTTCCGTAGTATTTTTAAGTCTTTTTAAACTTTTAACTTCATGAATATTTTGTCACTTATTTTTACATATTTACATATTTTATCGCATTTCAGCGTGTGTGACATTTTTGCCTGATTTTACTATTTCAATATATTTATGCTAATTTTATATTTTACTCACACTTAAAAATGACCTCGGAGAGGTCGAAACGTCGTGACCTTTTAGCGTTAAGTTTTATAACAAAACTTTTTATTATTTCTGCTAAAAAAAATCAGCACCAAAACTCAGCTATGTTTTATCCCATTTAAATATTCTTGTTCACAGTAACTTGCCAGAACTCAGGTTTGCTAACTCACTCTCCATCATATTTTCCCTCAGCTTGATCAAACCTCACTGAACTACAGTGTCGTTTTGTTTTTTTAATTTTTTTGTAATTTTTATCATTGGTTATTTCAATTGCCTTACAATAATAACATTAATTTTTACATACATTACCGACATTGCAAATAAAACAAAAAAAAGTAATAAAATAATAATAATGATAAATAATAATACAAAAAATAACTCACACACGCACGCACAGCACACACGACACACAACGACAGTATCAATACTACTGAACCTTAACAAGTATTTATCGGCAATTGTGTACCACCTGTCAAGAGTGCTTGCCATTTCGATAAATGAAAAGACTTGTTATTCTTCGATTCACCAATGATAGATGCCGTTTTGTTTTAATTCATTTCACCTAGGTCCTAAGGCATGAGATCTTGATCCAGAACCAAGTGCTCTTCATACAGCCTCCAGTGGAGAAAGTGCGAGAACACTTGATCAAAGAGCTGCATGTGTGGGTTGGTAACATCACCCTGCTGCCCCGCATCCAGAGTTCCCGATACCAGGTGGGACTTAAGGAGAAAGCTACATGTTTTTTTTTATTTCAAAGCTGAGTGTGTTAATCAAGATTAGTTGCGGGCATCAAGAGGAGCCTGCAATCCTAATCTCCAGGTTGTTATAACGCATGGATCGCATGTATGTACCCAGCTGCCGTTGGACTTCCACTAGTAGTGAATGGGATGCTCAAAATGCAATTTTATTGCGCGTGTTTTGACCTTCTACCCCTCGTGATCTGATCACGCTCATTTTGACCATAAAGTGTTTGGACCTCTGATCCTTGTCGCCTGCATTCCCTGACCTTTGGTTATCACTAGTACATGTATATACTTATACCAGCCATAATACTGTTGGTTCTTGACTATAATTAGGGCTCGAAAGTGGCAGGTTACCGACAGTTAAGTTATGTCTGGTCAAATGTGGATCACTAGACATTTTGTCTTGTCATTCATGTTTCTAATGAAAAAAATTTCATCCAGAACTTCAGATTTAAATGGAGTTGAACACTATTATTGGCATTAGTGAAGGAAAAAAAGAAAAGTATGACCAGATAAAGAACTTTTATGAAATAAATGATTCATGATGGTTGTTTTTCAATTTGCGGTTATTAAAAACAAGGTTGATCTTGTAGCCAAAGCTGCCTCTAACAGTATCCAGGGGCCTTGGGCTGCTGGCTCTTGACTTTGGTTGACTGAAAAAACCTTTTTAAACCCTAAGATCAAAATTTGAATTCTCACTGTTGCCCCTATTTATTTCCTACAGAATTAGTGGGGAGAAGTTGTTAAAATATCAAGCAAATTCATCTTGTGTGATCATGTCTGTAATTCTCATGACCACTCTGTTTTAAAAGGCACTGATATTACAAGGAGAAATTTGATGCTAAAAGGGTTAAGCATTGATCGTAACTGCTGGACACGCAAGGGTTCTTAGTTGTAAAACTCTGAGTGCTTTGATACTCTCTATGAGGACAGCTTTTTATTGACAAGCTGTAATGCGTTGTAGGTCATCTTTTGTGATCATGTCCATAATAATTATTATTCTCATTATCACTCCGTTTTACAAAGCATTGATATTACAGGACAAATTTGAAGCTGATCACAAACTGCAATGTATTGTAGGTTGGTTTAGAGCGTGAGGACTCTGACACTGATACCACCTACCGTAATCTTCTGGCAAGACTTCCAGAGGGTCCAGTATACCTCCAGGCTGCTTACGCTGCAATTGAAGAGAAAGTAGCTAAAATGGAGGAGTATGTTCAGGTGTGGCTGCAGTATCAGTCCCTTTGGGACATGGATATGAGTATGATATACAACAGGCTGGGAGAAAACATGGAGAAATGGATGGTGCTTCTGAAGGACATCAAGTAAGAAAAATTCTTTAGCCCCTATGCATTCTTCGTGCTTTAGTATTGCACTTTCAAAAGCAGTTATATGTTTTCTAAAATAATTGTCACGATTTAGGGGTCTGTTTACTACAGAATCTGCCCAAATATAGCCCTGTCTCTGTACCCCCATGTTTTTTGTAGAAATCAACCAAACAGAAGATGATTTTTGAAAAGATACATGTAAGTATTTTTGACACTAGAGTGTGCTAACATTAGCAGAAGAAAAGCCCTGTTACAACTGTTTCATGTAATTTCTAACCCAATGTTTGGCATAATATTATGACTGAATGATAATGAAAATATCACATGCAGAAATAATGATTATATATATGGTAGTGATAAATTTATGATGTGGATGATGACAATAATAATTAATAATAACGGTAGTGATAATAAAATTATAATGATAAATCACGGTAGTGCTTGTCTTCATATCTGCTTTTCCTTAGACGAGCCCGTGTAACTTTCGACACATCGGCGACACAGAAGGTCTTTGGCCCTATAATCATTGACTACCATCAGGTTCGTCCTTGGAGCTTCTTCTTCTTCTTTTTTAAATTTACACTGTCTGATATCTGTTTATTCATTGAAACGGGGGATTTGAGGGGGTGGTGGTGGGGGATTGGTTTGCAGTGGATGTTTAATGGATCTGTTCTCAGGATCTTGAAAACTAAAACAGAATGTGTAGTTCCAGAAAATATCCATACCCCTCCCCCCCCCCCCCCCCACAGAAAGGATTGGAAATTCTCTTGGGGGGGTGGGGGTCTCAAAGGACTAGAAATTTAACAAATTAATGTATGAGGCTTGACTGGAATTTCCAGGCAGGTTGGGGGGGGGGGGGGGGTTCGAAGGAAAAATACCTTCCATGGGGGAGGTAAGGAAAATTTTTGGAATCACACAATGATAAATTACTCTAATTACTGTAGGACACTTTAAGGTCATTAGAATGTGCTGATGGTACCCATGAATTGCATTGTAGTTTTACAATAATTTTTTGAAAAGAAGGTAGATTCCCATAGGTGGAAATTTATTGAAAGCCTTTTTTCTACTCAGCACATCTTATTGTTATCATTATTAGTTATGAAACAGTGGTGTTGAACATCAATAGAAAATCTGTATGTATGCATCTGTTTGGTATTATTAGGTTCAATCCAAAGTGAACATGAAATATGACACATGGCACAAAGAAATCCTTGGCAAGTTTGCCTCCCGCCTTGGTGATAACATGCAAGACTTCTATGGCACAGTCTCTAAGGTAATAAATTAATCATTACTTCAGTTGCTACTTCATTTGAAAATTGTAATGGGTTTTTCTGTTCCAGCTGAAATCCCACCTAGAAGTATACTTATGATATTATCCAAAAAGAGTTCATGTTTCTTGTGATATATTGATAGAGTGATTTTCGTACAACCTTGCAAAATGGTTTCAGTGTTTGTTATGTGTTTTATCAGCCAATGGATGAAAAGTTCAAACATGGCCTGTTTGTTTTCCCGCCAAAGAAAACCCTTTTATGGAGAAGGCATTGTTTGATTGGTCAATCGTGTTGCAGTATGACACCAAAGCGAAGTATTCAATGATTTCTAGAAAGATCTCAGGCATGAAGTTTTTTCACCTGAGTGTTTGCTCAAACAAAAGTAAAGCTGCATGCATTTGTATCGGTTTGATAAACCAATCAAATCGCCCTATTTCCATTCATTTGTTGTTTCTGTTTTGTTCACGCATTTTCATTTCAAGGTCATACAAAAATCACCCTAACGAACTAGAGAATACAGTAACAATTGACAATTGAACAAACAGCCTTGTTTGATCCTCTGAAGGGGTAAAAGTGCATATATCTAAATGTGAAACGACAAAAATGAATGATACCTGAGAGTTAAGCAGTAACATGAAAATGTCCCCCCAAAAAAGTACAGCTGATTTTTTTTCTGAAACCAGCCTTCCAGTTTTTGATACTGGGTGAACCACTCTTTGTTTTATTTTACTTGCTATAATTATGTTGACTAAGGATTTGTCTTTTTCCTCTCTTCAAGTGGATAGTATTCTTCTCAGAATTATTAAAATGTGATAATGAGTATTTATTTAATGTTTTGATGCCCTCCCAGGCCCGCACAGATATGGAACAGCAGACAATTGAGGGAGCCTCTACATCAGATGCTGTTGGTTTCATCACTGTTGTGCAGTCCCTGAAGAGAAAAATCAAAAACTGGGAAAAGAGTGTTGAGGTGTGTAATATTAGATAAAATAAAGCGAATCCTAGCTTGCCTGCTAGGGATTTCCCACTATGATTCTGCAAGAAAAAATAAATTCTTTATTGGCCAAGTTTTTTTGGTCAAGATAACTGAATGTGGCCTTTTTAATTTTTTTGCATTTTATTGACCAAGACGAAAAAATAAAAAAGAACATGGCCACTTCACCTCACCCTTGGTAAATAGTGCATACATATACATGTGATTAACTCAACTCTTGTTGAACGTTGGTACTGCCTAGTCAATTCTTTATGTAGCTTTTGTCCTATAGGCTTCGTTGTTATTAATTGATAGCCTCAAAGAAAGTAAACAGTCAATTTCCCCACATTGCTGCCTACTGGCCCTACTGTGAAGCCTAAAGCCAGTGGGATGTAGGTTTTTTAAGGGTGGGGTTATTAGCTAAATGGCCCTACTAGGCAACAATCCTCCTGGCCGCATACAATTTTTTTATCGATATACTCAAGTTTCGTAACCACAGCAAAGTGGTTTTTTATTCAGAAGAATTTGGAGCCACTGTCCTATTGGCCCTCTGATGAGGAGACAAAATTTATGGTGATTATATTCCTTATTCTCTTGATATTTCTACTGGGTAAACATCCATGATACAAGCAAGGTAATGTAAATGTTTATGGCATAAAAAGATACTTGTTTTTTATTTTTGTATAAAAAAGTTATTTGATTTCCAAATCAATTGCAGATGTACAAGGAAGGTCAGCGTATCTTGGAGCGGCAGAGATTCGCCTTCCCTCCATCATGGCTGTATGTGGACAATATTGAAGGAGAATGGGGTGCATTTAATGACATTCTCAAGAGGAAAGACTCCAGCATTCAGACACAGGTACACTACAGTGGCTTTACAACCAGTAGCAAGCCCTTCTTAGAGTATACGATATTTTAAAGAAAGAAGTATTTCAACCAACAGTGGTCCAGAGAGTGAAATTTCAAGAGAATCTTTTGCCAGGAAATCTCAGCAGTGACTTAGTGACACCTGTAGACTGTTAAGAAGCCTAATAAGCAAAGTCAAAGAGCTAAGCTCATCCGTTTTATTTTAAGAAGTATATTTCCTTTTGGCTTTACTTGGAATACAGACAGGCGTGGCATTTTTGTGACTCATAGCAACCTAATTAATAGAAGTATTGCCTTGCTTAACATTGGTCTCCCTTAGATTACCACAGGGGAAGAAGGGGATTACCACAGGGGATACGGGGGCCACAGGGAACACAGGGGACACGGGACACATTGGGCACAGGAGCCACAGGGGACACAGTGAACACAGGACACAGAGGTGACGGAGGCCATAGAAGACACAGGGAAAACGGCAGTCATGGGGGACACACAGGACACAGGGGACACAGGGGCCACAGGGTGTCAGTCTATCTGGTACCTGGGTCACCATGGTTGCCAGATATTTAACGCCTCTGGAAGACTGGATGTTCAACTTATTTCATTTGTTAGTTTGTATTGGTTTTATTGAGAAGATCTTAAGCTTGATCTTTTACTTACTTCCTAGGTTGCCACCCTGCAGATGAAGATCATTTCTGAGGACCAAGCTGTAGAGACACGCACGTCAGAGCTGCTGTTTGAATGGGAGAAAGGCAAACCAGTACAGGGCAATGTCAGGCCAGATATTGCACTCAACAACTTGGCAATTTATGAGGGCAAATTCTCAAGACTGAAGGAAGACAGGGACAATGTTGCCAGGGCCAAGGAAGCTCTTGAGTTGATGGAGCCAGGTTTGTTCACTCTTTGTAAAAGTGACTTTCCATCCTGCCCTCTTTGTGAAGTGCTAAAGGACAAGCTTCTATGTTAACAGTGTGCAAAGAAAGGCATGTCTGATAGCCCGGGGCTAGTGGATTTTGCTATTGGGCCAGTGAATCCTGTTCTTAACTTGCCCAAAGGGCAAGTGAAGTATTTTGAGGAATTCAACTAACAGAAGAACTGTGAAATCATTTCTGCTCATCAAAAAACTTGGGGGCTAGTTAAAATGACGTTTGGGCTAGAAAATGCTAGCTTCAACTTGCCCGAATGGCAAGCCGTAAAAATGACTTTCTATGTACCCTGATGTTAAGTACCAGTCTGGCTGTCTAGATGCATCTAAATGCAATTTAAGGTGTCAACACTGAATAGAGAGTGTCATCAGGCCAAGTGGTCAGTGGGTGGTCTGTAGATGTATGCTCATTAAAGTTTGCTACAGTGTTCACAGAATTTACATGCATGTTTCAGGTCCCATGAGGATGTTGTTCACAGCATTTTCTGAGAGCTTTTTTCAGCAGGTTTTCTCCCTTATGCTGTTGCTTTTGTTTTCCAAGTGATACTATTTTCAGCATTTTGGGTACCTGTCAAATTCCTTTGTGCAGAGGGCATTTCAGGACTGTACCAGCCATTGGAGTATTTTTCAGTCCAGTAGCTGGCTGGCAAGAGAGGGGACCCTGGATACTCTAGACACACAACATCTATGGCAATGAAGTTGTTGATGGTGCCACTAACAATCGTGCATCAAAAAACCTCACAGTAATAAGTTTATCCCTTTCATTTTACAACTACTAATTATTAGTAGTTGTAAAATGAAAGGGATAAACTTTGTCGTGTTCGTCAGAACGCATCCTTATCTGGTGTTCCTGTGGCACTAAGGCAGAAATTCTCAAGCTATCACGGGTGACTATGGCATCTCGGCGGCAGGAAACTGGACTCCTTTGGACCCTTTTCGTTCCCTTTAGTCTTGTTTTCTTGCGGATGTCATGGTCGTAGAATGAGACACAGTTTCTCCAACGGAATGCATTCTGTTGTAGAGACTATGAATAAGACACTTACAGATCCATAATCAATGATTACCGGTATTACTTGTTTAGCAAATTACTTTTAGTAACTTTTAAAATTATTTATGAGCTTATGAGTTTGTGCAATTTAATTGTAGGTACATTGGTAGCCAGTGATGAACGTGTCCAGATTGGGTTGGAAGAATTGCAGGACTTGAAGGGTGTTTGGTCAGAGCTGGCAAAAATTTGGGAGAAAGTGGATGAGTTGAAGGAGAAGCCATGGCTGTCTGTTCAACCAAGAAAGGTAGATGAACATTCCTATTATCTCTTATTCCTTCTCTCCTAAATACCTTATTATCAATGCCTTGGGTGAAATTGGCATGTAGTGATATCTACCAGATCAACCATTAACTGGTAAGGTGCTCTCTCCTTTTAGAACAACCTGGGCAGGAACTGTTGCTGTACTCCAAGTTCAACTTCTTTAAAGTTGTTTTTTTGGTGACCTTAAATTGCAAAATAGTTGTCTGACAATTTTATAAACATATACCACCCTTTCTGTAATCCTGTTGTTGAAGTTGACAAGGAAGAATCAGGAATGATCGAAATATATCCATTTTCTGATTTCCGACCTTAAGGGCTGTCATTGTTACACTTCCTGTAACCATGCATGTGTCTTTGCAGCTTCGTCAGGCACTTGATGCACTGTTGAATGACATGAAGAACCTCCCAGCACGGTTGAAGCAGTATTCCTCCTTTGAATATGTTCAGAAAACTATCAAGACCTATCTTAAGGTAAGCAGCACCATGTCCTTTCCAACTTCTAGAAAAGATGGGGATGGAGCCACTAAAAGAAGCTTTGGAAGCAAGGAGAACTGTCCATGATAGAGTGGTGTAAAAGGTGTTGGTAAAAAGAGCTTTGACCATCAATCAGTCAATAAGTCAGTGAAGCACTCACATATTTAATAAATGAGTGAGTGATTAAAGAAAGGAATCAATCAATCAATCAATCAGTCAGTCATTCACTAAATAGGGACCTTAAGCATATCCAGGACGACTTTGTCTGCATCAATGTCACTAAAAAGTTTCATTTGGTATTTGTGGAGTGGACATTAAAGCAATGTACCAAATTAAGTGTTATGCACATGGAAATATTTTGTTTTGATCTTTACACCAATGTTTTCGCAATGTTGATGTTCTTGTTGCTAACACCACAACTATGGTGTATTCATCAGTCAAGTCTTACAGCTGGCTATGGCCAGCCTCGTGTCACAAGTACCAAAGAGAGGTTTTTAGTTCCTGAAGAGTGAAAACCCTGTGTTGCCTCTTTAGGTTTCAGGGAGACAGGGTGTGGATATTTGCCAGTTGGTAAGATGCTTAATGCATGTCATTTCCTCCTGTTAGGTCAATGTTATGATTGTTGAACTCAAATCAGAAGCACTGAAGGAGCGACATTGGAAGACGCTTATGAGGAAGCTCCATGTTAACTGGGTGCTGAGTGACCTGAATCTGGGACAAGTCTGGGATGTTGATCTTCAGAAGAATGAGATGATTGTCAAAGATGTCATTCTTGTTGCCCAGGGAGAGATGGCATTGGAAGAATTTTTGAAACAGGTTAGACCTTCATGCATTTTAAGGGTGGGGCTTCCAAGTGTTGTTTTGTACAGCAGTGAAAAGACATTGCACAAGACAATCCCACACCACAATTAAAATTGTGGCTTAACAGTGATGGTTTCTGAAACACTCACAAATACGTGGTCTGTATTGCAAAGTCCTTTAGGTCTTCGTTTGTAAATGCCAGAGCTTCCTTTAAATGAAACTCATTAATTGTGCTACTGTACTTACCTATAAGCCTGTCTGTTGTGATTTGAAAGTCTCCTGCAGGGAGAAACATAAACGTTGATACATTGAGCTTGTTATGGAAGCCCTGTCAGCAAGTCTTAAAAATCAGTTTTTTCCTACTAAGTGATTGTTTCCCTCCCTACTGTTGCTATAGGTGCGAGATGTGTGGCAGAGCTATGAACTGGAGCTGGTTAATTACCAGAACAAATGCCGTATCATCCGCGGCTGGGATGACTTGTTTACCAAAGTCAAGGAGCACATCAACAGTGTTTCAGCAATGAAGCTTTCCCCATACTACAAGGTACATTGAGTAGGCTTGGCTTCAAACTTTCCCTTTGTGCTTCATAAAGGCTAAGAATTCTTCTGCACTCCCAAAGAAAAAAGCACTAAATAGAAGAACATTGCAGACAAATCTCACTGGCCCTTTGAATTATCATTATTGAAAGTTTTTGGTTTCCTTTTGGTTTGCCTTTTTTTTAACAAGGCAAGAAGTTAGACTACCTAGGTACAGTTTATGCCTGCATAGCATTTATATGAAGCTTGTAGTTTGACAATTTTAAGAGCTAAGTGTATTCAAAGAAGCTGTATCCATGATCGTAGTTGGTGAAAGTTAATAGTCTTGTTTGAGGAAGACTTTCAAGACTTACGTAGAAAGAGTTTCTCTGATAATGCCTTCCTAAAGCGCAGTATTCAAGGTCAGCTTTTTTCATCTGCATGGTACAGAGATCACCAAAATGGCAGTCATGCTTACCTGTGAGCAACACTGGTTTGATGTTGACAACAACGATGGTCAATTTTAATGATTGCCTTTTAAAAATTCAAACTTATCTCTCAGGTGTTTGAAGAGGATGCTCTCCAGTGGGAGGAGAAGCTAAACCGCATTCATGATGTGTTTGATGTGTGGATTGATGTGCAGCGACGATGGGTGTATCTTGATGGCATCTTCAGTGGCAGTGCGGATATCAAAGCTCTGCTGCCTGTCGAGACTCAGCGCTTCCAGAGGTGGGTACAGTCGTTGCACTTAGAGCCAAGCCCAACTTGTTACAGATCAATGATATTGAATTTGAAAAGCATTGTTATCCCTTTAAGTCCCAATGGTGGCCAACCTCAATTTTCTCCCAACAGTATTCATAGCTTGTCAAGAGATAAGGTTATGAGAATTTATGAAATGACCACTGAAGAGAAAATGCTTTATTTGATCTGCTATCAAATTCTCTCAACTAATTCTTAAAGGAAATGTATGGAGATCAGTTTGGAGAATTTGTATGTGGATATAGGGGCTTAAAGGGTTAAAGGAGCTGTGTCACGAAATTAATCAAAGTTTAAAGAGTAAAAGCTGATATCAAATTGAGTCAAGCATGAAAATAACGACTCCAAACATTAAAGGAATGTATAAAAAAACACAGCAAATAAGAAAGAAGGCAGAGACGGCCAAACTTGAAGAAGATTGAAACGGGTTGGAATTACAGATCTTAAAAACTTGTTAGCTTGACAGTTTTTCAAAGTTCATCTTTGTTTGATGTAAGGCTTTGGGAGAGATATTTGTTTGATACAACACTGTGAATTTGTCATTTACAATTAAATTCCTTCCTAACATGAATATCCTAAGCTAATAGAGACGCGTTATTGACAATATGAACTCAATGAACTGGTCAGGCGTGAAAAAGCCTGTTTAACTTACTTTTTTTTCCTTTATCAGTATCAGCACAGAATTTCTTACTCTTATGAAGAAAGTTGCCAAAACACCTCTGATCGTTGATGTCCTGAACATCCAAGGTGTCCAACGACAGCTCGAACGTCTTGCAGATCTGCTTGGTAAGATTCAGAAAGCCCTTGGAGAGTATTTGGAGAGGGAGAGAGCATCATTTCCACGTTTCTATTTTGTTGGAGATGAAGATTTGCTGGAGATTATCGGAAACAGCAAAAGCATTCCAAAGCTTCAGAAGCACTTCAAAAAGATGTTTGCTGGTGTCACTGCAATTATTCTCAACGAGGAGGAGAATTTGGTGACTGGATTGAGCTCAAAAGAGGGAGAAGAGGTACATACTATAGATTACTGTTCAAATAGTGTTGAAAAAGGAAGATAGTAACCTGAGAAAAGAGCCGATGTTTTGCTACGCCACCACTGGTTGACGTCTGAGAAACGAGCGCAGAAATTCCATATTGATGATGCATCACTTTCTAGATCTCTCTGGGTGGTGCTTCTTAGTGGTTGGAAATTTGCGTCCTCATTTTTTATATTATTATCCCTTAAAGGGAAGGTTAATGGTGTATGGCGAATTTTGTCGCTCTCTTGGAATGTGTTGGTAACGCTGTTTTATTTATTACTAAAGCTTCGTCTTCCGAAACTGTCACGAAACAAGATGCTAATTTGACTTCCCTCCTAAATGTTCAAAATTTTTATCCACTGATTTGGGAAATACTTCTTGATATCCCTCGTTTCGAATTAGGTGGTGTTCAAGAAACCTGTCTCATTAACTGAACATCCCAAAGTGAACGAATGGCTGACATGTGTAGAGTCTGAGATGCGTACCACCTTGGCAACATTATTGGCTACAGCAGTTACTGATGTGCAGCAGTTTAATTCAGAGGCAATTGATGCCGAGCAGTATATGAAATGGGTTGATAGCTTTCAGGTGAGAAGCAACATTTTCGGGCATTTTTGTTGTTACCGTTAAGCCCCTTTAATGCGACCACTGACCACCGTTGAGCCATAAAATTCTGGTCGTAATAACGGGCTCATCACATTAACGGGGTCTTCAAAATAATGAATGATTCAGTGATTTTTACGTTTGGGTCGAAAGAATATGGTCGTTCACTATAATAACGAGGTGATCGTATAAACGGGGTGGCCGTAAGGCGGGGTTCCATTGTAGTCCTTCAATAGAAAATAACAACTTTATGGCATAAGTAAATGTAGGAAATATCACTTCTAGGCATTTTACCTTCAAAGTTCTATTAAACAGATATAAATAGGCCCTTTGCAGCTAGCCAATCACGTGGCACAAAACTGCCGTACTGGTGAGCAAAAGTCGCACTGGGACAAGACAAGCAAAGGAAATTACCATTAAAATTATGTATGCCTTTTGTTTGTCTTGTCCCAGTGCGACTTTTGCTCACCAGTACGGCGGTTTTGTATCACGTGAATGGCCAGCTGCAAAGGGCCTGAAAAACCATTATGTTGAGCAGTATTAAAAACCAAATTGCAACCTATTTTAATCTCTTTCAATTTTATTAATCTGCACTTTCGTTGGAATTTATTGTTATTTGAATGGTCTGTTATTGTTTTGAGCGGTTATTTTCACACTTCACTCAATTTGGTGGCCTCTTGCTCATCATGGCTAAATGTGGCAAAATTTTGTGGTACAGTTCCTTCAACAAATACAGTATATTTGATTATAATTAACATGTTAATCTATGCAGTATCGGTGCATAGAAAGTTGCGTCTGATAGCCCGCGACTAGTAGATTTTGCTTTTGGGCTAATGAATTCTGTTCTCAACTTGCCCGATGGACAAATTGATTTTTGGGGGGAAATTCACTTTAGAGAAGAACTGTAATCATCAAAATTTTTTTCGGGTTAATTAAAATGATTATTGGGCTGGTACATGCTAGTTGCAGCTTGCCTGAATGGTGAGCTATAAAACTGAATTTCTTTGCACCCTGAGTTTAAAGAGGAAAGGAAATTTTTTTATCATTTATTTCCTCTATAGGCCCAGCTTGTGGTTCTAGCATCACAGATTGCCTGGTCAGAGAGCTGTGAAAATGCACTCCAAACAATTTCATCATCTTCTAACCAGAACGACCTGGAGCCGGTGTTGAAAGTCCTGCGAGTTGTTGAAGCAACTCTTAACATCCTGGCAGATTCTGTGCTCCAAGAGCAGCCCCCTGTCAGACGTCGCAAGCTGGAACACTTAGTAAGTAAACTGCTGTTAATTAGTTATATTTTCTTGTTTTTGCAGTTCAAAAAAAAGTCTGCTTTTCTTTCAGAAGGAAACTGGAACTTTTGCGAGGAAGTGTGCCTTATGTGCAACCTTATGGTTACAGTTTTTCACTCCCAAAAGGTTTTCCAAGTCTAAATTCAAGAAAATTTCTTAATCGTAATTTGTAAAATGCGGAAACAAAAAATATTACCATGTGAAATTGCTGCGAAAGGTTTCATTTGAATGGTAACACAACAGGGTTTTGTCAACACTGCACAGACTGAAGGTAGAACCACCTTGTGAGATGGTTTTGACTCTGGGGCTAACACGTGCATCCATCATAGCGACAGAACCACTTTACAGAGGTGTCTGTATATGTTAGAGCGATTTTCGTATGACCCTGAAATAAAAATGCGTGAACAAAACAGAAACAACAAACTAACAGAAATAGGGCGATTTGATTGGTTTATCAAACGGATACAAACGCGCGTGGCTTTTGGTTGGTTGTCTGACAACTTTCTAGAAATCAACCGATACTTCGCTTTGACGAAATACTGCAACACGATTGGCCAATCGAACAATGCCTTCTCCATATTAGGGTTTTCTTTCGCAGGAAAACGAAGAGGCCATGTTTTGATCTTTTCATCCACTGGCTGATAAAACAAATAACGAACACTCACCGAAACCATTTTTCAAGGTCATACGAAAATCGTTCCAACGTGAAATTTAGTTGATTTCATTGGAATGGGAGGCGAGGGTACTAACCAAAGACGTGTCCCCTCCAAACAGCTAAGGTCGGTCAGTAGTGAGTTATTTTGATAACCTGAAATATTAATTGTCATTTGTAGATCATTGAGTCTGTCCATCAACGTGATGTAACACGCGAACTTATCAGCAGTAAAGTGAAAAGTACAAAGGACTTTGAGTGGCTCAGTCAGATGAGATTCTACTTCGACCCTAAGCAAAAGGATGTTCTCCAACAACTTTCCATTCACATGGCCAATGCCAAATTTAACTATGGATTTGAGTACCTTGGAGTGCAGGACAAGCTTGTTCAGACCCCCCTAACAGATCGATGCTACCTAACTATGACTCAGGCTTTGGAGGGCCGATTGGGAGGGTCACCTTTTGGTGAGCGAGATATTTCTGTTACTGAAAACGCCATGACCACTTGGTTAATTTAGAGATAAAAGAGGTTGATAAAGGTGAACAAAGCACCCCCTTAATTAACCTCATCTAATCCCGACAGGACAAGCTCAGTCGGTGGAGAACTTATAAACGCATAGAGCGTGAGGTCGCCTGTTCGATACTCAGGTTCTTAAAATAACGTAGAAATAATGCTGATCGGCTTAATCTTGCTAAGTTACCTTTCAGTGACATTATTTTTTTAATTTTCTTAAAGGTCCTGCTGGTACTGGAAAGACAGAATCAGTGAAAGCCCTTGGTCATCAGCTGGGACGATTTGTGTTGGTGTTTAACTGTGATGAGACTTTTGACTTCCAGGTCAGTTAACTATTTACTTAAAAGTTATTAGTTTATGCTACAACTGACATTTTTTTGAAATTTCAATGCGAAGATATTTACTTCAAATTCTTACTCATAGTCTCTTGTGACTGAAAATGTCCAGTCAAATTCATAGGAAACGTTTTGAAGTTTGCCCAGAGGAGGCCAGGCTTGACTATGTGTCTTCACAACTGCTTGCTCCACAAAAGCTTGAATTTGATCATCACAATAATGGTTCTTTTAATGAGTAGGTTGAGTATGATCGTCCAGGTGAACGTAGTCCTGAATAGGACTGTTGTTGTTGACAGTGACGTTTCGACAACCTGTGCGGTAGTAATCTTCGAAGTCACGCTTTTTTACGTTTTTTTTTTTCAGGCCATGGGACGTATCTTTGTCGGTCTGTGTCAGGTGGGAGCCTGGGGTTGTTTTGATGAGTTTAACAGACTTGAGGAGCGAATGTTGTCAGCTGTATCACAACAAGTGCAGACAATTCAACAGTCACTCAAAGAAGGCAGCAGTGATCCATGTAAGCCTACAACATACATTGCGTTTTTCTCTGCAGACATAAGCTCTTCTCGACAGTGTGTACCGTAAATCCTCTATTGAGCCCCCCCCTTTTCAGGGGAAGAAAGTTAATAAGCCCCCCCTCTCTTTTAAACCCCCCTTTCTCTCCCCTGTATTATTCTTCACTATTGAACGAGGGACTGTATAACTCAATCACGACTGTAAATCTTCGTGTGGACTGATCCGGGATGGTTATCTACCAACTGGAAGTTCGGATTTGTTTTTAATCCTCTGTTGTACGACCTCCAACTTCTTGTACTTGAGATTTTCCAATTTTATTCTAATTCTTTAAGGGGAACTGACACCATCGTCTTTGCTAAATTAAACAAGCCCCCCCCCTTAAATAAGCCCCCCCCTCAAATAAGCCCCCCCCTCAAATAAGCCCCCCTCAAATAAGCCCCCCCCTCAAATAAGCCCCCCCTCAAATAAGCCCCCCCTCAAATAAGCCCCCCCTCAAATAAGCCCCCCCCCTCAAATAAGCCCCCCCCTCAAATAAGCCCCCCCTCAAATAAGCCCCCCCCTCAAATAAGCCCCCCCCTCAAGTGTGTTGATTGAGGGGGTTCCTTAATAGAGGATTTACACGTATCCTGATATTTTCTCTTTTTTCAAAAAAGTACGCAACCTACACAATGCAACTATTTTAGCGTCCCTTACAGAGCATACGCTGTATGATGTTTGAGATCATCGTATCCGAAAACCTCTGTTAATGTCCGTCCACACGAAAGCGACTGCATTTTCAAAAATCTCCACTCTGGGGCCCGTTTTTTAAAAAACTGCATTTTTGGTGCCGAAAACGCCATTTACGTATGGACAGAAGACTAAAGCGAAGAAAAAGAAAAATCCGTTTCCAAAACACCAGTATACTCGTACGTGTGGACGGTACCTCATTCCATATCTGCGGAATTGCGCACTAGGAGAATAAGTGCGTTTAGCCTAAGTTTAAAAATTGACTTTGCCTAAACTTGTCCTGCTGCGGTAGAATAACGTTTCATGTTTGTTTATATTTCTCAGCCACAGCTATTACAATTGAACTGGTAGGCAAGCAGGTCAAAGTGAGCCGTGACATGGCCATTTTCATCACAATGAACCCAGGTTATGCTGGACGATCCAATCTCCCTGACAACTTGAAGAAGTTGTTCCGCAGCTTGGCCATGACCACCCCTGATAGACAGTTGATTGCACAGGTCATGTTGTATTCGCAAGGTTTCCGAATGGCAGAGAAACTTGCTTCAAAGATTGTACCGTTCTTCAAGTAAGTGATATCTTGCCAGAGTATGTGCTAGTAGTAACCAAAGGTTAGGAAGCGCGGCGAGTTTCAGGAAGGTCAAAACACGCACGATCAGATTACGAGTGATAGAAGGTAGAAACGTGCATGATCAGATTTTGTTCCATGCACTCTAGCTATATGCGTGTCAAGCATGCGTAATTGCAACCAGGAGATCAGGATTGCATGCAATGAGAGGAGGCCGCAATAAATAACTTCAATTATACCAAGATGTGCGATGATAAAATGGTTATAATAAACACGAGAATAGTCATGTTACTACCAGCAAGTCATGTGAGCTATAAAATGGCACAGATTTACCAAGCTTTATCGTATAAAATACAATGTAGTCCTCAAAATACTGCTTCCTTGGGGCTGCCATTTATAATCTTTGTGGAGAGGAGGTGTTGGATTAAAGAGTAATTGTTAAAAAGGATGCCTTTGTAGAGGGGATTAAAATAAAGAAGTCGACGAGCTGTTTTAATCTGACACCCGTACGACTGGAGAGCTGCTTGCCTTAAAGAGAGACTGAAAGCTGATATCCATCTTGAAGAAGTTCCCTACAGGGGTGTCCATTTAAAAGGGAGAACCGTGATTTATATCTCAACTTTCCACAGGCTTTGTCTGGAACAGCTGTCGAACCAGTCTCACTATGACTTTGGTCTGCGTGCCTTGAAGAGTGTACTGGTTAGTGCTGGTAATGTCAAACGCGAGAAGATCCAGAGAATCAAGGAGAGTCTCATTGAGGAGAAAAAGGAGGCTGATGAGGCAGCCATCTCTGAGAGCCTTAATGAACAAGAGGTTTGCACATTATTGATCTCTGCTACTTTGTGTTTTAATGCATAGCCTGTGTATCAGGCGTTGCTGGCGGAAAAGGAGACGAGAGAGAAGCAAAAAGGGGGAGAGGGAAGGGAGATAAGGGTCATCCTCTCTCTCTTCTCCCCCCCCCCCCCCCCCCCTCCTAACATCTCCTCTCCTTAACTCAAAGCCTGATATTGAGGCTATTAAATCTGTTGGTATGTGACAATTCTGAATTATCTGGAGCCCTGCCTGGCATAGTACATCAAGATGTGTGCAATATTCCTGTGGCTACAGAATCTCCAATGGAAACAATTTGTGATCATTTGTGGCAGTCTCCTTGGGGATGTTTTTGTTACCTCATTAGTTTAATTGTCAGCTTTAATTTAGCTTAAAGATTTTGGGATTTACAGTGTACCTCTCAAAGTTTCAAGTCAAATTCATTCTTTATCATTCTTTCTTCACAGATTCTGATCCAGAGCGTCTATGAAACCGTGGTTCCAAAGCTTGTCGCCGAAGACATCCCTCTTCTACAAAGCTTACTGTCAGATGTGTTCCCAGGGGTGAAGTATGTTGGTGCTGAAATGAAAGAATTGAAGGCTGAGATCAAGAAAGTGTGTACTGAAATGAACATCGTTTATGGTGAAGGAGAAGAGCAAGGCAGTGCATGGGTGGAAAAGGTACGGTTGTGAAGAAAGATCAAACCTTGTGTCTTACACAGTCAGTTATGGAGATGAGAAATTTCATTCTAATGTTTTACTCTGAGGACAAAATCCTTTATACGTTTAGACAGGTGGGACCTTTCAAATGAAAGCTACTAAGCAGTTCTCTACAATTTTTGTCCGGAATTGGATGCTGATGAGATTTGTGCCCTTTATGGTTGACATCAAGAAATGACCCCCTAGCCCTCATCCTCACCTAAATACAAACAATACTTTCAAACAAAAAGACATAATTATGGAAATTACCAAATAATTTTGGCTAATGTGAAGTACCCAGGTCCGAGTTATGTGCATTTCTGGGCATTAGTAGTGATATTCCAATAAAAGCTACTGCAGAGTAGTACTTCCTGTGGTACTGTTTATTATGCTGTACAAGGTGGTAGCAACTTATAAATCTGGTGGTTAATGAACCCCCCTTTGACAGTTGTTTCACAGAATTTTATGTATTTGCTTTGAAAAAACAAACTCGATTGGTCTTAAAATTAGTCGAGTAACAATAACATGGATGACAGCCTGAGTATCTTCCGTTCTCTCCAAAATAACTTTACCAGGCGATCAGATAGCCTTAGAGGGTACCACGAAGCAGTGAATCTTCCCATCTTTCTGTCCTATGAATTCTTATTCTGAAGAGGGAGCGATGGTGGCGCAGTGGTGGGAGCACTTGCCTTCCACCAATGTGGCCTTGGTTCAAATCCTGGCATCAATGGCCTATGTGGGTTGAGTTTGTTGTTGGTTCTCTCGCTTGTCTTAAGAGTTTTTTCTCCGGGTACTCCGGTTTTCG
Source organism: Porites divaricata (assembly GCA_038088405.1). NCBI lineage: Eukaryota > Metazoa > Cnidaria > Anthozoa > Scleractinia > Poritidae > Porites > Porites divaricata. Next base: position 4,126,711 of record JBBMOI010000012.1, read on the forward strand.
CTTCTCCCTTAAAAACCAACGCTTCCAAATTCCAATTCGATCTGGAACGAACGAACACGTTTCAACGAGTTCTTAAGAACTGTTAAGTGCTCCGAATTGTGTTAGAGTTTTATTATTGTTAAGTCAGAGAGTAGATAACAGAGATATTATGGCCTTGAATAATCATTAATGGTCTAGTTTTTATGTTGCAGATCCTTCAGCTGTACCAAATATCCCAGATTCATCATGGGTTAATGATGGTAGGACCTAGTGGCAGTGGCAAGTCAACAGCTTGGCGCACGCTTTTGAAAGCACTGGAGAATTTGGAGGGCGTCGAGGGTGTGGCACATGTTGTTGATCCAAAGGTGAGTGTTTAAACTGTAGCATGGTTAAATGCCTATGTTCTGTTACACTTTGCACTGTAGAGTACTTCTCGACACGATTGAGACAAGGTACATGGAGTATTTCTGTATGTCACCATTTGAATGAAGGGAAACGTTTTACCCTCACTATACTTCTAAGGTATCCGATCTCTCTTGCCTTCATCTGAGTTACTAGAGAGGTTTAGAATTGAGGACGAGGACAACTACCTGTATGAGATTTAACTTAAAGTTTTTTCGCGTTTTGTCGCAAAATATTCGACCCAGAGAGCTTCATTGTACTAAATTTCACCTGAAAAATAAGTGCGGTTATTTTTGTTAAAGAAGGTTTAGCCCTTTCCCGATGGCAAAATGATAAAACTTCTTACATTTGATGATAACTTGTTCCCGCCACTACGACATTCTCGTTTAAACCCGTTGTACAATGACGACAGCTATCGCGTTTTCGCGCCAAAATGACGTTGGTTCACGCGCGAGCACTACTAAGTATTGAGAAAATCTCGTTCTCGTAGTATTTCTCATCTTAGAATCTAAAGCTCTCTATTGACAGGTGAGGAGCTAAATTATTTTTGTCCTCCTTATTAAGTTATGTGTCGATTGAAATTTTTCGTCACAATTGAGGAAACTATTTGTTTCCTTTTTCACCTTAAAAAGAAACAGTAGTGATCAAGATGTTGAAACGCTCTTACTTGGACTTGAACGGAAATGAAGGAGTGTAACTATCGCTTGGCTTTCGCCCAGTGTCAGTAACATAACGTCATTGATTTGTTTGGTTTCAGGCCATTTCCAAGGAAGCTTTGTATGGAACCCTTGATCCAAACACCAGAGAATGGACAGATGGGTTGTTTACACACATTCTCAGAAAGTAATCCCCGAGTTTTGTCTATTACTGTAACTTAAATTTGACCAGTATAAATGTAGAATAACAGTGTGTCAAGAAATTATGCATGATTAGATTTGTCACACTCCAAAATTTAACGCTCTCACTAACATATAGAGGTTTTTTAACCATTAAACTGTACCATAGCAATATTTCAGAAAAGCTCTATTGCTAATTTTCTCCCTTAAAAACCGCACTTTTGGTGATTTTAAGTGATACGATGCAATTGTTTAATGGCTGTGAGTTGTTTTATAAAGAAAAGAAACTTTCCCCCACGGTGTCTTTCCACCCGGTAGATATCGTTTTAATGAACTGTTGTATAATTCACTGTCCGAAGCACTCTTTCTTGGCTGCTAATTATCGTTTCTGTTTCTTAAACCTGCTGACTGTCTATTTTTCCAAGGATCATTGACAATGTTCGTGGTGAGATCAACAAACGACAGTGGATTATTTTTGATGGTGATGTTGACCCAGAATGGGTGGAGAACTTAAACAGTGTTCTTGATGACAACAAGTTGCTGACATTGCCCAATGGTGAACGTCTAGGCATTCCACCTAATGTAAGTCAAACTGGATGGTCAAAAAAGTGAGCATAGGTAACAGGTTCTTGCCAGTAGGGAGCTAGATACACCTGTCCGTTTCTGCTTACAGGTAGGGGCAGTTGTGCTCTAAAGAAAATTGAAAGAAGCACAGAGCATTAAACCTGTAAGATCTAGGGTGCCCAGCATATGATCTATATGAAGGAAGTAAGATTTTCTAGTCGCCCAAGAGCAAATGTTAGGCGCCAGGGACCACCGGGCTCTGCTAGGGCACAGCCCTAAGGGGTAGGCGAACATGTTTGCTACGTAGTTATATAAAAGGCAACCATGATTTCCTTTATTTGATATTGGCATCAATGGTCTATATTTGAATACTTAAATTTTCGTTTTGAGAACACATCTGCATCAAGGTACTATTTTAAAGAAATACTTCATAGCTTCCACATGAAATTTCCGAAGATTGGATACAAGATAGGACCACAGTGAGGTTAAACCCATTTATCTCCTTGCTCTTCGTTAGGTTCGCATCATGTTTGAAGTCCAAGATCTTCGTTATGCAACCTTGGCTACTGTCAGTCGCTGTGGTATGGTCTGGTTCAGTGAGGATGTTCTGTCAACCGAGATGATTTTTGACAATAACTTGCTGCGAATGAAGAGGGTGCCAATCGAGGAGTTTGAAGAGGAAACAAGGAGAATTAAAGCCAGAGGAGAAGAGGAGAATGCTTTGTCCCCTGCCATGCAGGTATGGAAAATAAGAGCACTTTATGAAGAAGAAGTACTAATTCTTTTCTTGCTGTTTTACAGCCAACCTAAGGAACCTTTTGCACCAGAAATACCTCAGTTTCCGGAGCCGAAATGCCAATGAAAATATTATTCAAGGAAACAAATTAACTCTGTGAAACCTTTTCCCAAAACAACAGTTACATCTCAACTATAAACACCTAACCCTTTGGTGAACAGAAGATGTTAAATGCTTTCTCACCAACTGTTTGTGCAGAGTTTTTCTTAAAAAATCACGTACAGATGACATCTTCTCTAAAGGCGAAGCGTTTTTTGTCGGGTGCACAAATGTTGATGCTCGCCTAACCTCAATACTGATTCTAAAAAGATCGAGGAGTTGGGGCAAGTCAAAGGGGGTGGGGGGACAGGGAGATATATTTTCCCCTGGGTAGATGTATTTTTCTCCCCATGTGCTTTCTTCGGACTGATGCTTACCTCAGGAGTTGATATATCCTTTCTCCCCTGATCTTCCCTAGTGATAAAAGGGAGCTTAAGCAACGACAACGGTGACGTTAACGAGAACGGCAAAAAAGCGAGAGGTTTAGATTGGTAAAACAACAACTCTGCACGTTCATCACGCCTTTTTTGTACATTTCTTTGGCGTCACTGCATGACTAGGACGTGAAAATGCCTAATTTCACGTTTTGTGGAGGACGTAAACACAAGACGACGACTTTCTTTTTCTTTTCGTGAACTTCGATACAGTCTGTAAGAATTCAGCTCCAGAAAAAATAGCCAACATTTGACGAATTGAACAAGATAGAATAAGCGCGATAAAGGTTGAAGCAGCGTGAATTCACTGTTTAATAAGTGGTGTTTTCGTAGCCGCCCCCGCCGTCGTTGCTTAAGCTCCCTAAAGCGTTTTTGAGCGACGGACGTCAACCGGAAGTGGACTTTTTACATCATTGGGCAGTGGTTTGGTTAAAACTCTCGGGTAAATCGTCTTTAAAAGAGAAAACAAAGTTAGCAATGAAAATTTGATAGCGCCAAGGCATATAAAAAGGAAGAAAGCCTCACTTCCGGTTGACGTTCGTCGCTCAAAAACGTCTTTGCTAAGTTCCCGAATATCGAAGGTACGACCATAGCATTACGAACAAAAGCAAACAGCTTTCGCTCACCCAAAACATATGCTTGCAATGCAGGTTGCGTCTTGAGGCCGATACACACGAGGGGTTTTGCTCCCGGAGCATGCTCTAGGATCATTTTGCACGTGTCAGTACACTCGTGTGTATCGGCCTTTAGTCCAAGTCGTCCACGTTGGATATTACGTTTTGAAAAACTTAGCCCAATAACGATGATTTTCTAGGTCCAGAGTGACTTTGTTGATATCGTTCAAGAACACTTCTCACCTAACGGTTTGGTTGTCAAGTGTTTGGAGTTTGCTTTCAAGCAAGAGCACATCATGGACTTCACACGTATGAGAGCATTGGAGTCGCTATTCTCCATGATTCACCAAGGAGTCAGAAATGTTCTCCAGTATAACCAACAACACCCAGACTTCCCAATGGAGGTGAGCAAACATGTCATTTGTACTTTTAGTGGTCATAGCGACATGCCAGAGATTTTTCTTGCATTCCTTTTGCAACTGTATAAGTTGCGTCTTTAACTGCCATGATCTTCTTTGCAATTATTTCTTCATTTCTTGTATTCATCATCATAAAATAAATAAGCTGTCAATGAACTAAACTTCTTTGCAGGGAAAAGTTGCCCACTATTCTTTCCATCCCAGAGACAGTCAATTTTCAATGACATTGGGTGGGGGGGGGGGGGGGGGATTAATTGTACTAACATGCGGAATATTATACATACTCAACCGTAGTTATAGAGGTGTAAAGTATCTTCTGGAAGATGACACACTGAAATAAGATTCTCACATCTGTTCTTTTCTCTTGAACAAATTCATTAGGCTAGTAAGTTCAAGTGATTTCCACCCCCAACCAGGGGGGAGGGGTGGCCTCGACAGAGTAACTATCCGCGTTTGTCGCAATTAACACCTTCAATAGCCTATTTAGTGCTACTGACATCTGTGACGTTTTTTAGTTTTGATAAAGATGGCTGTCGGTCATCGAAACTGTAAGCATCATTAGGATTTTTCTCTCGTCTATGCTTTAATAGTTATTCTCACATCTGTCATGTAAATATCCGTTCTTTGACCATCCTCATCAGTTATTTAAAAAATATCCTAACTTACCAACACAAAACAAGTTTGTCTTGCAGGGGTTTATGTTAGTGCGCTGTATTTCCCAGAACCCCACAACGAAACTTTTTCCCAGTGCTTATAATTAATCTAGGTTTTTTACGCTAAATTTTCTGTCGACAGAGAGATCAAATAGAGCGCTACGTTCCAAGATACCTGATTTTCTGCCTCTTGTGGGCTTTCTCTGGAGACTGTAAACTTAAGACTAGAGAAGATTTGGGCAAGTTCATTAGGAGTATCACCACAATCCCTTTGCCCTCAAGCACATCATCTTCCATTGTGGACTTTGAGGTATGAAGACGGTGGTCAGACAGTAAATAAACAGCTCGTTTTTAAGGATGACATACTCTCCTTTCCCCCTAGCCCTGCTTTAAATACTGCTTATTAAGAGTGAAATCTCAGACCGAGGTTTCATGTATTGACCGAGCGATAGAATTCAGAATTCCAATGTTTGGCAAAGCAAAAATTCGAATTCCTTTCTATGTTTGAAAAAGCCAAATTCAGTCAAATGAATGTTGCATTTCCAAATATTAGAATTCTAATTTTAACTTTTCCAAACGTTGGAAAAGCCAAAATAAAAATTCAAATGTTTGAAAAAGCAAAAATTCAGAATTCCAATGCTTCATGGAAAAGCCGAAATTCAGAATTCTAATGTTTGGAAAATAATTCCAATGTTTGGAAAAGCCAAAATTCAGAATTCCAATGTTTGGAAAATGAAAAATTCAGAATTCCAGTCTTTGCAAAAGCTAAAATTCCGAATTCCAATGTTTGGAAAAGCCCAAATTCAGAATTCCAGTGTTTGGAAAAGCCAAAATTCAGGTTGGTGATGCTTAAATAAGAGTTAAGTTTGTATTTGTGCTCACGCGAAGACGTTATCTTAAACTCACTAATTCAACACAAACCTGAAAGGAGTTACATCAAGCACTCTTATTCAGCGCTCATAACAACAGCAAACACGTTGGATTTCGTTGAAAATATAACGTTAAGCGTCAACTTCGTTCTGTTTGACATAGTACCGAGCTTAAACAAAGGTGT